>JAOSBN010000001.1:29530018-29544324 GCA_027563595.1 Erythroxylum suave | reverse complement strand
CAAGGCAAGGCACAAAATTATGACATATACTTTCATTTTGGAGATAAGAAGATAAGCTTAAGATGGAGTCATATTTACAGGGCGGCTACAAGGGAAGTAGATATTTATGATACTGGTCTTGGTTAAATAAAAAATATATTTAATTAAATAAAAAATCAATAATTTTAATTCAAATTATTTAAATTTTAAGTGAGGTGCAAAAACATTTTCAATTTAGATAATTTCATTTTGTTATTATAAATTAAAAATTAAATAATATTTCAGAATTAACTCCACCATTTGTGTAAACGTTTAAAATTTTTAGTGCAATAAACATGTTCTTAATGATTTAGTTTATTTTTAACTCATAGCTTAATTTTTTAATTTAAATTTTTTGTTGTCTAAGGATAATCATATTTTAAATTCTTTAATTTTATTCAATATTTTGCCAATTTTGTGGCGTATAAGACAAGTTGAATATTTTAAACTTTAAAACTCTTACTTTACTAGTTTAACTTTTGATCCAATTTTTAAAGAATTGATTATAACAAAAACTAGGGATGTCATTTTTTACTTTTAGTACTTTACTATCTTTTAAGTAATTAAAAAAAGGACTCGAAAACTTGAATTAATAAATATTTAAAAATATATTGCATCATCATCGTTTTACACACTAAAAAATACAATCTCCAATACGACATCGCTTATGGAGAAATTATGTATGGCTATTAAGCTTTATTTGATTTTGATAGTACTACCATCCTTCCTTCCTCTTCTTATTGGTTTTACACATGTAGAAGTACAACCTTCTATGTGACATCGCATAAACAGAAACCAAGGATAGCTATTAAGCTATATGTAATAGTAAAGTAATAACAAACTTAGGTTTTGGTTTCTACGCAATTGCTCTTGTGAGGGTTCAGCGTGCCTTCGGCGGAGGGAGGCCACAGCTTTTCCTGCACTTGTTACAGATTTGCTCTCTTGCAGGCGGAGGGGACTTACAGATTTCCTTGCAGTGGCTACAGAGTTTCCGTGCTGCAGCTACTGCAGGCGGCAGTTTCCCTTTCCATCCTCCACGCGGCAGATTCCCTCTCCCTATTTCACGATTTGCATGAAAACATATATTTCCCAAATTAAGCAAATTTTGATGATAATAATACAAAGAGAGTGCATAAAATAATAATAATAAAAAATATTTTTATATTTTATTTGTAATATTATATTAACTTTTATCTGAGAATTTAATTTTTTTTGAACATTTATTTCTTGACAGTTTTTAATTTTTTATAAGTGTTATTAATAATATAAAGCACTTTATAACTTTCAAAAAAAAGGAAATGCTATTACCATTAACTTTATCATTATTATATTTTATCATTTAAGATGACATATATATATAGATTAAGATATTCATGTAAGAGTTTAATTATGTTGAATAATTAATAAAAAAATTTAACTTCAAAAATTTTTATTTATAATAATAATAATAATAACAGTAATAATAATAATTTTTAAAGATTACTTAATGGGTTTTATGGTTGATAATATTACAATAAAAGGTATGCATATGTCTATATATATATATATATATATATATAAATGAATCGAAATAAGTAATATTAATTTTCTCAAGTAAAATGGAAAATGGATGAAAGTAACGTTACCATTGAAAATGCCTTTTGCTTCAGCTGCAGAGTGAGGAGGAGAGGAGACGACGAAAGCCAAGAGAAGGCACAGTATTATGAGATATACTTTCATTTTGGAGATGAGAAGAAGAGCTTAAGATGGAGTCGTATTTATAGGGCTCCAAGAGAAGTAGACATTTATGATACCGGTGGGTTGGATATGGTTTGATTACACGAGTTTTGAGATAGCGGATGGGAAGATGGAGAGTACACGAAAGTTGACTGATGGTGTGCGGTCACATGCAAATGATAAGAAGACGACGGTGAGAGTACACGAAAGTTGACTGATGCTGTGGGTTCACAACTTCACACGCAAATGATGCCTCATATGATAATAATTTCTAAGAAACTGCATTACAAACTGTCATTGTCCAAGTACAGAAAATATATCTTTGAAACCAATAGGCTGCACAAATGATAGCATTTCTCTTGACGACAATGATTTTAATCTGCAAAAGGGCTGCTGCATGCGTCATGACTTTATTGCATTTTATGAGTTTTTAAGTCACCGTCGCCTACGGCCTACCTACCAATTCCCAAATAAATATTATGTTCTGCCCATATTGGCTGCTATTTCTAAATATATCTAATGTGAATGAATGCTGAATTCGAGGAATTCAGAGAAATACTTGATAAGCATCCGAAGACTTGCAAGTTGCAAGTCCACGACTCAAGTTTAACTTTAATTTGTGTTTAAAATAACGATAAAATATAATGGTTTAAATAATATGTATGCATTAGTTAATTCTCATCTAAATTAATTTAATTCAAGTTAAATATATCAATAATTTACTAGGATTATCCCAAATTATTGATTTATGATAGAATCTCACGTTAACAATAGTTGCTTAGTTTACGTATCACAAGTATTTTCTTTAAATTAATTTTTTCAATTTTAAAAATTATAAAATATCGACAATTTTATAATTTTATAATTTTTTAACTAAATCAAATCACAAGATAATTTCTTGTCTTTTATGTTACAATCAATGGTTAAAAAATAAATTTAATTCAACTTTTAAAATTTTGATTTTATTCGTATTAATCTCTTATCATTAAAAATAATAACTACACAATCATGTCAAATCAAAATAAATACGAACCAATTTATTTTTCCTTTTAATTTGTGTTTTTAGCATTTACATCCGAAAAGCTGACGAGTTATTAAAAAAACTGGTCAGCTTTTTCGGAAAGACGGGCAAGAGTCAGTCACATTTTAAATTGTGAGCCCACGTTATCCCTGAAACAGAGAATTTGTGAGGTGATTTGAATATGTGGACCTAAGAGATTGTCCTTCACACTCTCTACTTTTTGACATGTGATAACAGATCATTAATGCAAGTTGTCTTTATATTTCTATTAAAATTTTGTTTTAAATTATTATTGTTAAAAATGAGTAACTATTTTCATCCCTACAAAATACTAAATTTATTTAATCTTATTAATAAATTATATATTTATCTCTTTATATTTTAAATTATTATTGTTAGAAACTAATTAATATTTTTTCATGAATGATTAATAAATTCAATTATTAATTAATATATATTAGTAATCTTGCTTAAGATAATTTAAGAATATGTTAAAAAATATTTAAACTATAAAGAAACATGTTTAAAGGACAATAAAAAAGAAGTTAGAATAAAGTTAGAGTCCTTTTTTATTGACTTTATCTAAATATATTTCAATTTTTACACATTTTTAAATAAATGACAGTAAAAAAATACAATTTTTATTTTTATTTTAAATTTTACATCAAATTCAAAATCAGTTTAAATTATTAGATTTATTATTAGTTTATTATACATTAATAGGTATTATTAGAGTATTTTTAATAAAATATTTTATTTTACACTATTTTAATTATTTTCATAATTTTCTTTCTTATTTATTATATTCTAGTTTTGAACCTTAAACCTTTAACTTTTTCTTTGACGGGTTGGATGTTCAATCAGGTTTTTCAAACATTGGTTAAGAACTGATAAGATTATTAATTAATCGGTTAATTTTTATAAATTAATAAGTTTTTATAAACTAAAATAAATCAATAAATTTTTATTTACAATATTTTTAATTAAAATTTAAACATTTTGATAGATAAGGACAATCTTATTTCAAATTATTTAATTTTATTAATTTTTAGCCAGTTTTGTGACGTATAAGACTAGTTGAATATTTTAAATCTTAAAACTCTTACTTTACTCTTTTAACTTTTGATTCAGTTTTTAATGTATTGATTATAACAAATCATATGATGCCATTATTCTTCATCAGACGAGCTACAAACTTGAAAATCAGTCAAAGACTTGCAACTTGCAAGTCCACGGGGGTCAAGTCTGAAAATGTTTCTTGTCACTTTATTATTGATTCATTTTTTACTTTTAATTTACTATCTTTTAAGTAATTAGAAAAAGGACTCGAAAACTTTAATTAATAAATATTTAAAAATATTGCATCATTATTTATTTAAACATATAGTTCATAGAGATTTTTTATAATTTAAATTATTTTTAAAATTTTATAATCTTTAAAATTATATAATTTTAAATAAATGGAAACTAACTATACTACATTGATCATAAAAATAGATAAAATACAAACGCTTTTATATAGTCTTACTTAATCTTGAATTTTTTATTAAGTTTTGATAATATAAGCTTTTATTATATTTTTTTAAATTTTTTATGCTACGTAAGCTTAAATTAATGAAATTAAAATTAAAAGTTTTTTGTTTGGTTGAAAATTAATTAAGATGATTTTTATATAAAAATCATAATGAATATAATTAATTAAGACTTTTATTCAACAACAAATTGAGTAAAACAGAAACAGACACACCAAATTTCTTCTTCTTTGATAATATCATTTTATCGAAAATGGGGATACTCCAAGCATTCGAGTAGTTATGTATCAATGTTCCAACAAAAATATTTGTATGCATAAAAAAACCTAGGTTCAGCAGGGTAAATGCATTAAAAAGGGACAAGTTTGAGTAGATGGCGCCGCTACAATTGGTGGCGAGCTTTCCTTGGGCAAAAACGTATTAGTAACTTATATGTCATGGGAAGGTTACAATTTTGAGGATGCCGTGCTCATTAGCCAACGTTTGGTATCTGAAGATATTTATACTTTTTTTCAAATACGGAAATACCCTCAAAACTTGAATTAATAAATATTTAAGAATACATTGCATCATCATCGTTTTATACAGGTAAAAATACAATCTCCAATACGACATCGCGTATGGAGAAACTATGTACTACCATCCTTCCTCTTCTTGTTCGTTTTACACACGTAGTTTACTACATGTAATAGTAAAGTAATACCAAACTGAGGTTTTGGTTTCTACGCAATTGCTCTTGTGAGGGTTATAGCGTGCGGCATACCTTCGGCGGAGGGGGAATACGGAATTTCCTGCGGCTGTTACAGATTTTCCTTATTGCAGGCGGCCATTTCGGTATAGCCACTCTAGCTTCACGATTTGCATAAAAACATATATTTCCCAAATTAAGCAAAATTTGATGATAATAATAAATATATTTTATATTTTATTTGTAATATGATATTAACTTTTATCTGAGAATTTAATTTTGTTTGAACATTTATTTCTTTACAGTTTTTAATATTTTCGTAAGTGTTATTAATAATATAAAGCACTTTATAATTTTAAAAAATAAGGAAAAGCATTACCATTAACTTTCACGACAAGGAAACTGTTATTTTGCGACGGAAATTACCAGCAAAAGACACAAATATTCCATCGATAGAATATATTACTGGCGGAATTTACCGACATGCCATAACGTCGTAGAATCGGTCGTAACTTACGTTACCGACGATCCAAGAACTTACCGTCGGTAAATTTAGCGTTGGAAAATGTTGAACCATCGGTAAATATACAGAAAATTTACTGATGATAACAAGTGTTCCGTCCATAAAGTTACCGACATCTGTTATATTCGGTCAGTACATTTATCAATGATAACAAGTGTTCCGTCCGTAAATTTGCTAAACTGTTATCAATAGGTATGATATTCCGTCAGTATATGGTACTTCCATTATCGACGGAATGTCCCATTTTTATAATTTTTATTTTAAATTTAAATGTTATATTAAATTCAAACTTAGTTTAAATTATTAGATTTATTACATATTAATAGGTATTATTAACGTATTTTTAATAAAGCATTTTATTTTACGCTATATATTTAATTATTTTCATAATTATTTTCTTATTTATTATATTATGGTTTTATAACGTTTTAATACCGGTTGAATCTTTAACTTTTGCGCTGATCAGTTTGATGTCCGATCTAATTTTTAAAACATTGGTTAAAAATTGATAAGATTATTAATTAATCGTTCAATTTTTATAAATTAACAAGTTATTATAAACTATCAATAAATTTTCATTTACAACATTTTTAATTTAAATTTAAAATTTTTAATTAGTAAGGACAATTTTATTTTAAATTTTTGTATTTTAAAGCATTGATTATAACAAAGATAGTGATGCTATTCCAAATGATATGATGCCGTTACTCTTCAAGGAACAATTTAAGAGTTTATTCTTGCAAGTGAGCTTCTTAGTCCAAATGAATTATAACAAAAACTTTGAAAGATTGGAATTCTGAAAGCAAATTAAACAAACGGAAACTCAACTATATATTAATTTTATACACAATTTTACAGTACTATCTTCGGTATGACATCGCATAAAGTGAAACTAGGTAAAGCTATTAAGCTTTATTTAATAGTAATACCAAACCCTACATACGTAGAAGTACAATCTCCTGTATGACATCGGAAAAAGAAAAACTATCAACATTTTGCTTAAATACAACATTTTAATAGTTTTTTATAATCATTTTAACAAATATTACTTAAAAGCTTTTTAACACTAACTAATGATTTAAGATGTGTAAAGTAATTTAAATAAACAATAACCGTGATTTATTATTTACACATGTAGAAGTAAAATCTCCAATAAGACATCACGTAAAGTAAAACTAGGTAAAGCATGTGTAAGATAAAAATGAAAAAGAAGAAGATGAAGGGTAGTACTATTATAAATTTACATATCAGCTTTACCTATTTTCACTTTGGAGATTGTAAAACCAAAATGAAGAACAAGAAGAGAAAGGATAGTACTATTATTTATTTATTTGAATTTATAAATAGTATTATGAAATATTAATTTTCTCAAGTAAAATTGATGAAAGTAATGTACCTATAGCGCCACTTGTTCTTAGTGCTGCTCCCAAGTCGGCAGGAAACAATACAATGAAAGACAAGAGAAGGCACAGTATTATAACAATCGTGGGCAAGGTGTTGACATGGTAAATTATGTTTTGTACACTTATTGAATCATATGAGAACAAGTCACTTTAATTTGGTATATTTGAAATCAATGAGTTTTGATTCGAATCACTTGAATTTTAGGATATACTTGGATTTTTTAAATAAAAATAGATTTAATTAAATATAAAATCAATAATTTTAATTCACATTATTTAAATTTTAACTGAGATGCAAAAAAAAATTCAATTTACATAATATCATTTTGTTATTATAAATTATAAATTAAATAAAATTTTATAAAATTTTCAGAATTAACAAAATTTAATCTAAATTGAAGTCACATTTTTTGTGTAAATGTTTAAAAGCTTTAAGCTCAAAAATCTGTCATCTGCACCTAGAACTTGACTCTGTGATTAATGAGTTTGGTACCCACAATGAGTATAGGACAATATATGTATTTGTATCTGAAGGCGCTCGGTCACAACAAATAATAACGAAAGTGGAGTCTCATATGCATCTGTATTTGTACGTATATGATTATGAAACCATTTTCTGAAATTGTGACGATAAAGTGATATGTCATGTTTGTTTATTTGTTGATAATGTGATTGATTGGGATATGCATTATCAAATAATTATATCTGGAAAGAGTATATGGAATATGTGACATTCATTATGTCTTATTGAGATGAGGAATTATGTGAATTTGATTATATGTGAGATATATGTGTATTTGACATGAGTGAGTTCATCAATGATAATTTGCTCACTGAATTCGCAAAACTCATTAAATTACATCTTGGCTTTTCAAGTTCAGATGAGATATCCAGTTAGCCCAATTGCAGTATAGCCACTATATATGAACATGAGTTAGTGGTAAGGATCGGTTTGCACTTGCACATGTCTTCAGTCAATTTGTATTAAGCATTGTATTCTGCAACTATTGTATAACGTATAAATGAATTCTAAAAATGTAATAACATTTATGACTAGACATGTTTGTAATGAATTGGGCCAAAATGAAATATGAATTGCTTAAGATGTGTTTAATGTCTAAAAACTTTGTATTAAATTAACTTTTTTTAAGAAAGTCTCATTAATCGAATTATTCATCATCTTTTAGTAACATCAACATTTTTAAGATAGTTAACATTAACTTGAAATTAGAACATGAATAAAAAGGATACACCTAATTTGAAATTAAGGTAAGATCAAATATCTTTACTCAAATAGATCCTTGAACTTTGATGCTCGGTTCACATTGCTCCTCAAATTTTTATTTTTTCCAAATTAACCTTAAATTTGTTTAAAATTTATCATGGCACCCTCAATTTACAAGCATATGGGGTCTGTAATAGACATTTCGCTTATGGGATGTGGGATTCATTAAAAGACAAATCAATAAGGGTATTTTAGTATTTTTCTAGTAGCTAAACAAACTAAGAATTCAACGCCATCATTCCTTCCCTATCTTTTGAGGCTAAATTCTTAATTTGTTACAAAAAATTTTGTCCATCGCGTATGAAGAAATTATGTATAGCTATTAAGCTTTATTTGATTTTGATAGTACTACCATCCTTCCTTCCTCTTCTTATTCGTTTTACACATGTAGAAGTACAACCTTCTATGCGACATCGCATAAACAGAAACCAAGGATAGCTATTAAGCTATATGTAATAGTAAAGTAATAACAAACTTAGGTTTTGGTTTCTACGCAATTGCTCTTGTGAGGGTTCAGCGTGCCTTCGGCGGATGGAGGTAACAGAGATTCCTGCAATTGTTACAGTATTTCTCTCTTGCAGGCGGAGGGTAGTTACAGGATTCCCTGCAGTGGCTACAGAAATTCACGATTTTAGGCGGCAGTCCCTTTATTCGACGCCGCAGTCCCGGCGGCCATCGCCCTGTAGCATCACGATTTGCATAAAAACATATGTTTCCCAAATGAAGCAAATTTTGATGATAATAATACAAAGAGAGTGCATAAAATAACAATAACAATAATAATAATAAATATATTTTATATTTTATATTTTATTTGTATTATTATATTAACTTTTATCTGAGAACTTAATTTTGCTTGAACATTTATTTCCTTACAGTTTTTAATTTTTATAAGTGTTATTAATAATATAAAGCACTTTATAACTTTAAAAAATAAGGAAATGCTATTACCATTAACTTTATCATTATTATATTTTATCATTTAAGATGATATATATATATATATATATATATATATATAGATATTCATGTAAGAGTTTAATTATGTTGAATAATTAATAACAAAAAATTTAACTTCAAAAAATTTTATTTATGATAATAATAACAATAATAATAATTTTTAAAGATTACTTATTGGGTTCTATCGTTGATAATATTCAGTGATATATATTACATATATATCAATGAATCGTAATATGTAATATTAATTTTCTCAAGTAAAATGGATGAAAGAAACATTACATCTGATAGGAGGAATGGTAATGCCTCTTGCTTCAGCTGCAGGGGGAGGAGGAGAGGAGACGACGAAAGCCAAGAGAAGGCACAGTATTATGACATATGCTTTCATTTTGGAAATGAGAATAAGAGCTTAAGATGGAGTCGTATTTATAGGGCCCGAAGGGAAGTAGATATTTATGATACCGGTGGGTTGGACATGGTTTGATTACACGAGTTTTGAGATGGCGGATGGGAAGATGGAGAGTACACGAAAGTTGACTGATGGTGTGGGGTCACATGCAAATGATAAGAAGACGACGGTGGAGAGTACACGAAAGTTGACTGATGCTGTGGGTTCACAACTTCACATGCAAATGATGCCTCATATGATAAGAATTTCTAAGAAACTGCATTACAAACGACAATGATTTTAATCTGCAAAAGGGCTGCTGCATGCAAAAGGTCTAGGGCCTACCTACCAATCCCCAAATAAATATTATGTTCTGCCCGCATTGGCTGAATTTCAATTCAGCAATTCAGCATGAAATTTCGAGGAATTCATGATTAATTTCAATTTCATTATGAGGTTTCACAATCAAAACCTCAGCATGAAATTTCGATTATGAGGTTTCACAATCAAAACCTCAGCATGAAATTTCGAGAAATTTCAATTTTAATAGGAATTATTAGTGTATTTTTAATAAAGTATTTTATTTTACACTATTTTAATTATTTTCATATTTTTATTTTTTATATTTTATATTATGGTTTTTAACCTTTAATCTTTAACTTTTTCTTTGACGGGTTTGATCTTCGATTAGGTTTTTCAAACATTGGTTAAAAATTGATAGGATTATTAATTATTCGGTTAATTTTTATAAATTAATAAGTTCTTATAAGCTAAAATGGATCAATAAATTTTCATTTAAAATATTTTTTAATTAAAATTTAAACGTTTTGATAGATAAGGACAATCATATTTCAAATTCTTTAATTTTATTCAATCTTTTATCAATTTTGTGACGTATAAGACTAGTTTAATATTTTAAACATTGAAACTCTTACTTTACTCATTTTAACTTTTGATTCAGTTTTTAATTTATTGATTATAACAAAGATAGTGATATGATGCCATTACTCTTCATCTAAACCATAGACGAGCTACAAACTTGAAAATCAGTCAAAGACTTGCAACTTGCAAGTCCATGGGGTCAAGTCTGAAAGTGTTTCTTGTCATTTTATAGCTCTATTATTGATTCATTTTTTACTTTTAATTTACTATCTTTTAAGTAATTAAAAAAAGGACTCGAAAACTTTAATTAATAAATATTTTAAAATAAATTGCGTCATTATTTATTTAAACATATAGTTGATAAAGACTTTTTATAATTTAAATTATTTTTAAAAATTTTATAATCTTTAAAATTATATAATTTTAAATAAACGGAAACTAACTATTCTACATTGATCATAAAAATAGATGAAATACAAACACTTTTATATAGTGTTACTTAATCTTGAATTTTTTATTAAGTTTTGATAATATAAATTTTTGTTATATTTTTAAAATTTTTATGATACATAAGCTTAAATTAATGAAATTAAAATTAAAAGTTTTTTGTTTGGTTGAAAATTAATTAAGATGATTTTTATATAAAAATCATAATTAATATAATTAATTGACACTTTCATTTAACAAAAAATTGAGTTAAAACAGAAAGAGACACCTCAAATTTCTTCTTCTTTTACAAGATCATTTTATCGGGAAATGGGGATACTTTATGCATTCGAATAGTTATGTATCAACGTTCTAACAAAAATACTTGTATGCAACCCTAGTTTCTGCAGCGTAAATGAATTAAAAAGGGATAAGTTTTAGCGGATGATGCTGCTACAGTTAGTGGCGAGCTTTCTTTGGGCAAAAACGTATTAGTAACTTATATGTCATAGGAAGGTTACAATTTTGAGGATGCCGTACTCATTAGCGAACGTCTAGTATCTGAAGACATTTATACTTCTTTTCACATACGGAAATACCCCCAATTCTTACATAAAATTAAATTTTAATTTAAAATTGAATTTCAACGAATTTAGACAAATACTTGAAAAGCAGCCAAAGACTTGCAACTTGCAAGTCCACGACATCAAGTTGATCTATTAAAGAAAGTGTTTCCTGTCATTTTCTAGCTCTATTATTGATTCATTTTTAGTGCTTTACTATCTTTTAAGTAATTAAAAAAAGGACTTCAAACTTGAATTAATAAATAGTTAAGAATACATTGCATCATCATCGTCTTGCACACGTAAAAATACAATCTCCAATACGACATCGAGTATGGAGAAACTATGTATAGCTGTTAAGCTTTATTTGATTTGGAGAGTACTACCATCCTTCCTCTTCTTGTTCGTTTTACACACGTAGTTTACTACATGTAATAGTAAAGTAATACCAAACTTAGGTTTTGGTTTCTACGCCATTGCTCTTGTGAGGGTTACAGCGTGCGGCGTGCCTTCGGCGGAGGGGGATATTCAGTTCGGGGATACAGAATTTCCTGCGGCGGTTACAGATTTTCCGTACTGCTGGCGGCCATTTCGGTATCGGCACTCTACACGATTTGCATAAAAACATATATTTTCCAAATTAAGCAAAATTTGATGATAATAATAAATATATTTTATATTTTATTTGTAATAAGATATTAACTTTTATCTGAGAATTTAATTTTGTTTGATCATTTATTTCTTTACAGTTTTTAATATTGTCATAAGTGTTATTTATAATGTAAAGCACTTTATAATTTAAAAAAAAAGGAAAAGCATTACCATTAACTTTCACTACAAGGAAACTGTTATTTTGCAACGGAAATTACCAGCAAAAAACACAAATAATCCATTGATAGAATAAATTACTGGCAGAATTTACCGACATACCATAACGTCGTAGAATCGGTCGTAGCTAACGTTATCGACGATCTAAGAACTTACCATCGGTAAATTTAGCGTTGGAAAATGTTGAACCGTCGGTAAATATACCGAAAATTTACCGATGATAACACGTGTTCCGTCCGTATAGTTACCTATGACTGTTATATTCCGTCGGTACATTTATCGATGATAAAAAATTTTCCGTCCATAAATTTGCTAAACAGTTACCAATAGATATGATATTCCGTCGGTATATGGTACTTCCATTACCGACGGAATGTCCCATTTTTATAATTTTTATTTTAAATTTTAATTTTATATCAAATTCAAACTTAGTTTAAATTATTAGATTTATTATATATTAATAGGTATTATTAGTGTATTTTTAATAAAGTATTTTATTTTACACTATATATGTAATTATTTTCATAATTATTTTCTTATTTATTATATTCTAGTTTTATAACGTTTTAACACCGGTTGAATCTTTAACTTTTTCGCAAATCAATTTGATGTCCGATCCGATTTTTAAAACATTGGTTAAAAATTGATAAGATTATTAATTAATCGTTCAATTTTTATAAATTAATAAGTTATTATAAACTAAAATAGATCAATAAATTTTCATTTACAATATTTTTAATTTAAATTTAAATTTTTTTATTAGTAAGGATAATTATATTTTAAAATTTTTTATTTTATTCAACCTTTAACTAGTTTGGTTACATATAAGGTTAGTTAAATATTTTAAACCTTAAAACCCATACTTTACTCGTTTAACTTTTAATCCAATTTTTAAAGCATTGATTATAACAAAGATAGTGATGCTATTCCAAATGATATGATGCCGTTACTCTTCAAGGAACAATTTAAGAGTTTATTCTTGCAACTGAGCTTCTTAGTACAAATGAATTATAACAAAAACTTTGGAAGATTGGAATTCTCAAAGCAAATTAAACAAACGGTAACTCAACTATATATTAATTTTATACACAATTTTACAGTACGATCTTCGATATGACATCGCATAAAGTGAAACTAGGTATAACTATTATGCTTTATTTAATAGTACTACCAAACCCTGCATACGTAGAAGTACAATCTCCAGTATGACATCGCACAAAGACAAACTATCAACATTTTGCTTAAATACAACATTTTAATAGTTTTTTATAATCATTATAACAAATATTACTTAAAAGCTTTTTAACACTAACTAATGATTTAAGATGTGTAAAGTAATTTAAATAAACAATAATCGTGATTTATTATTTACACATGTAGAAGTAAAATCTCCAATAAGACATCACCTAAAGTAAAACTAGGTAAAGCATGTGTAAGATAAAAACGAAGAAGAAGATGAAAGGTAGTACTATTATAAATTTACATATCAGCTTTACCTATTTTCACTTTGGAGATTGTACTTCTACATGTGTAAAACCAAAATGAAGAACAAGAAGAGAAAGTATAGTACTATTGTTTATTTATTTGTATTTATAAATAATATTATGAAATATTAATTTTCTCAAGTAAAATGGATGAAAGTAACGTACCTATAGCACCATCTGTTCTTATTGCTGCTCCCGAGTTGCCAAGAGAGAATACAGTGAAAGACAAGAGAAGGCACAGTATTATAACAACCATGGGCAGGGTGTTGATATGGTAAATTATGTTTTGTGCACTTATTGAATCATATGAGAACAAGTCACTTTAATTTGGTATATTTAGAATTAATGAGTTTTGATTCGAATCACTTTAATTTTAGGATATACTTGGATTTTTTAAATAAAAAATAGATTTAATTAAATACAAAATCAATAATTTTAATTCACATTATTTAAATTTTAACTGAGATGCAAAAAAAATTCAATTTACATAATATCATTTTGTTATTATAAATTATAAATTAAATAATATTTTATAAAATTTTCAGAATTAACTAAATTTAATCTAAATTGAAGTCACATTTTTTGTGTA
>JAOSBN010000001.1:29498635-29522310 GCA_027563595.1 Erythroxylum suave | reverse complement strand
CTTGTACGGGGGAATGCGTCCCTTCGGCGGAGTGGGGTTCTTTGGGGGGATACAGTATCGCCGGCCGCGGCCACAGTAGAATGGTGGTCTTTTCCCTCGTATCGCTCCATAAGCTTCACGATTTGCATAAAACATATATTTCCCAAATTAAGCAAACTTTGATGGTAATAATAGAAAGAGAGTGCATAAAATAATAATAATAAATATATTATATATTTTATTTGTAATATTATATTAACTTTTATTTGAGAATTTAATTTTGTTTAAACATTTATTTCTTTATAGTTTTTAATTTTTTCATAAGCGTTAACAATAATATAAAAAAATTTAAATTTTTGTAAATATAATGAAAAACATTACCATTAACTTTCTTCATTAATATATTTTATCATTTAAGATGAAATATATAAATATATTTTCTATAATATATTAATATTCACGCAAGAGTTTAATTATGCTGAATAATTAATATCTCAAAAAACATTAATCCTAAAAAGATTTTTTAAAATTATTGCCTAACAGTAATAGAATATATTTTTTAAAATAATTTCTATCATTAATAATATTACCATAAAAGATATGCATATATTTATTTTTTAATAAATCGTAATATGTAATATTAATTTTCTCAAGTAAAATAGATGAAAGTAAGTAGGTAACGTTACGTTTGCCATGGACAGGGAGTGTTCGTGCTGCTCCAGCTGCAGAGTCAGGAGGAGAGAAGACACCGAAAGCCAAGAGAAGGTATAGTATTATGACATAAACTTTCATTTTGGAGATAAAAAGAAGAGCTTAAGATGGAGTCCTATTTGTAGGGCGGGCTCGAAGGGAAGTAGATATTTATGATACCTATCGGTTTGATTTGAACCACGTAAATTTTTCTGGAGATATTTAGATTTTTTTAAAATAGATTTAATTAAATATAAAATCAAAAATTTTGATTCAAATTATTTAAATTTTCAGAAAGATTATGTCTTGTCTTTTTCTATCTTTATTGTTATCTTATTTATAAATAATTAAAAATAAAAAAGAGAGTTACTATTTAGTAATTGTAATAATTAATATTATTTAAATTATTCATATAAGTGTGAAGTATAATTTAAATGATATTAATTATAATAATTTTTGTAAAATTATAATATACTACTTCAAATAAATTAAAATGTATTTTTATTAGTTAAAAGATTATTATTACATCATAATTAGTTTCTTTCACACGAAGACTCCAAGTCAATGCAATAATTTTGAGTGGCTCTTAGTTATTGACTTAGTCTTACTTACATATTATGTATCTCCATATCTCCATTCTCCATAAAACGTCACAGTTGTAGTGAAGGGAAATTATATTTTCCTACTTGACTTGTCCTTATCTAATTCTCTGGAAATTATGTTTTTTTTTTCTCTTTTTAATCTTCATAAAGTGGGATTATACATTTTTATTAATTTTATAAAAAGTAAATTTACAACAGCTTATATAATTTTAAATAAATTACTCTATAACATAATAATAAATTAAAAATCAAATAACTATCATTTTAATATTTTTTATAATCATTATAACAAATATTACTTAAAAACTTTTTAACACTAACTAATGATTTAAGATGTGTAAAGTAATTTTAATAAATAATAATCATGATAATTATAAACGATATCAAAATAAGAATTTAAATTCGATTATATTCAAATTAAACATAAAAGTTTTTATAACTATGATGAATTAAAAAAAAAATCTGATCAAACTTATATATTGGGACCTAAATATTTAAGCTTATAACTTTTTTTGGCATAACCTTAAAAAATTCAAGTCTTATCTAATTCATTGTCTTTTCTATTGTTAATCCAATCTGATCCGACCCAACCTCCTAACTTAAATTTGTTCATCAAGAAAATGTGCTTACTTGAGATCAACCAAGAACAGATACTTTAAGAAAAGGTTCCATCGTATAATGCTACATGCCTCCAGGAAACACTTGCCTTACGTAGCTATTAAAACACTTGATATTAAGGCTGCGTTTGGATCAACAGTGTGGTGAGAATAAGTAATTATTCACCATAGTTTTTAAATGCAATTATAAGTTTAGATTTGCAAGCGAACAATAGTTAATTGGAGGAAAGTATAATGCCATTGAAGAAATAGATAAGTAAAAAGAGAGTTGCGGTAAGAAAGTACTTTTACAGTAGAAATTCTACTTTCTATTAATAACCTTACGATAATTATTATTTTCCATTATACTCTCAACTAATAAAAGGCAAGTCTGACGTATCGTCTTTTTCTTATTTATATGATTAATAATATATTTTTTAGTACGGTACTATGCCGGTACCGATCAATACCGAATAATTTTTTAAATTTATGAAATAGTCCCTGAATTTTTTAAAATTTTGCAAAATAATCCATTGTCGTATTGTATAGTTTTACTGTATACTTTTAATCTTATCTTCAAAAATCATAATAATAAATAATAATCAAAATTAATATGAAATAATAATAATTTTCATATATTTCACATATAAATAATAACCACAATTTATATAAAAAAAAATCAAACATCATCATATAGATATAAAATTAAGAATAATACAAATATTTAAAATATTGCAATTTCAATTTTTATTATATAATAAATAATAATTATATCCAAACATTTAACAATAAATATCCATAAACAATTATTACAATTTACAACAAAAGTTCGTGATAAAGAAACAACCAAGTAGAATTGAAATATGAAATAAAAATGTCTATTATTTAATTTACTATCAATCAAAGATACTATATTTAATTAATTAAAATTAATTATTGCTAAAATTACAAATATCTTAATTTAATTTAATAATTATTAATAAATATAATTAAATTTAAAAATATTTTTAAAATATATAAATTTCAAATACAATTTGATTTAATAATTAAAGATATATAAAATAAATATTAGTTTATAAATAATAAATTATTTATTTTAAAAAATAAAATATTTTGATTAACACTTTATTAATAAATATTATATAAAAGAGTAAAATAAATTTAAATAAAATAATTTATTTTTAAATTTTATTTAATGTTTAATTATTATTAGTAATAAACATATTTATTTTATTTTAAAATAAAAATTAAAAAATCACAAACAAAATTGAACTAAATAACTAATTAAAAAATTTTGAAAAAAAAGAAAGGACGAATTTTTAAATAAATATTGAAAATTTTGCTAATAAGTCCCTATATTTTCCAAAATTTTAGGTATCGATCGGTATATGACCAGTATTATAAATACCGATCGGTACCAAATGAAGCAGGCCGATATCAATCGATATTAACACCCGGTATATAAAACTTTTATTTCGTTCTATTCTTTGGCCAATACGGAACAAAATTCAAAACCATAATTAGTCAACCTGGCTTTTTTGTAAATTTGAATTACAACTCTATTTGGCATAATTGTTAGAAAAATGTCGAGGGTAGAACCGTAGAAGTATTGTGAATAACAATAATTTGAGTAAAAGTGATTCTTAATGGGTTGATTATTTAACAACGATGGTAAAAAGTACTATGAAACTTAATATTTGTTGAAGTCTTTATATATCTTAGTAATATATGAATTATAATTTAAAAAGAAAATAAATAATATTATTAATCAATTGATTGAAGAATTTCACACTTAGTGAAATAATGGACTTCTAGCTTCGCTATCTATATCCAAGTTTTATGTGTAGAAAGGTTTTGGTTACGGTATATTTATTATTATTTAGTTGTTTAAACTTTTTTGTTATATGTTTCTTGACTATTGCTTTTAATTTATTAATTCTTGCATGTCTTTTTCTTCTGTCTTTTTGTTAGATTTGATTTGTATATGATTTTCCTGCTGTGTGTGTTTAGTTGACCAATTAAGCATCTGTTTGATGAGTTGGTCTACCTTTTCTTCTTTTTTTATTATTATTCTTATTGTGCTTATTATTATTATCATTATTTGCATTCCTATTTTCTTATTATTAGTATTAGTATTAGTATCTTAGTATTATTATTTTGTCTTTTAAACTTGTATTATATACTTGAAGTTTCTTTTTAACTTTTCGTATCACATTTGTCTATAGATCGATCGGAAATAGTCACTTTATTTTTGTAAGAATAAAGCTGCTTATTATTAAATCTTTCAAAAAACCTATATTAACGAGGGATTCAACTAAGCAGGACGGTGAATTGATTAAAAGTCTGGTAAATTAAAAATAATCACCTTTAAGAAAAATGTCTTCCTCGAGTTCAGAACTAATTATTTTATGTTACAAGGAATTTCGTAGAATGTTTTACATTAATAAATTCTTATATAAAATTAAAATTTTAATTTAGAATTAAATTTGGATTAATTCAGACAAACAGCTCCAAAGCAGCCAAAGAGTTGCAACTTGGAAGTCTACGCGTTCAAGTCAATCTATTAAAGAAAATCTTTCTTGTTATTTTCTAACTCTATTATTGAATCATTTTTAACTTTTAACTTACTATCTTTTAAGTAATTAAAAAAAAGACTCGAAAACTTGAATTAATAAATATTTAAAAATATATTATATCATTCTCGATTTAAACATATAGTTAGCATAAATGACAGAGACTTTTCATAATTTAAATTATTTTTAAAATTTTTATAATCTTTAAAATTATATAATTTTAAATAAATGGAAACTCAACTATTCTACATTGATTATACAAAATAGATAAAATACAAACACTTTTATATAGTGTTACCTAATTTTCAATTTTTTATTAAGTTTTGATAATATAATATTTTATTACATTTTAAAAATTTTTATGGTACATAAGCTTAAGTTAATGAAATTAAAATTAACATTAACATTAAAATTAAAAACTATTAAGTTTTTGTTTAGTTGAAATTAATTAAGATGATTTTTATATAAAAATCATAATTAATATAGATTTTTATTTAACAACAAATTGAGTTAAACCAGAAATAGACACAACGAATTTCTTCTTCTTCGTTGTTCTACACACGTAGAAGCACAATCTCTAATACGACATCGTATAAGTAGAAATTAGATATAACTATTAAGCTTTATTTGATTCTGATAGTACTACCTTCCTTCCTCTTCTTATTCGTTTTACATGTAGAAGTACATTCTCTAATACGACATCGTGTAAACAGAAATCAGGTATAGCCATTAAGCTACTAAGCTATTAAGCTATATGTAATAGTAAAGTAATACCAAACTTAGGTTTTGGTTTCTCCGCAATTGCGCTTGTAAGGGTTACAGCGTTGCTTCGGCGGAGCGGGGTTCTTTGGGGGGACACAGTATCTCTGGCCGCGGCCGCATTCGAACGGTGGTCTTTTCCCTCGTACCCCTCCATAAGCTTCACGATTTGCATAAAAACATATATTTCCCTAATTAAGCAAACTTTGATGGTAATAATATAAAGAGAGTGCTTAAAATAATAATTATTTTTATTTTTATTTTTATTTTTTAATATTATATTAACTTTTATCTCAGAATTTAGTTTTGTTTGAACATTTATTTCTTTATAGTTTTTAGTTTTTCCATAAGTGTTATTAATAATATAAAGCACTTTTATCATTAATATATTTTATTATTTAAGATGAAATATATAAATATATTTTCTACAATATATAAATATTCACGCAGGAGTTTAATTATGCAGAATAATTAGTATCTCAAAAAAATTAATACTAAAAATATTTATAATAATAATAATTTTAAAAAATTAGTTAGTGTGAAAATTATTTTCTTAATTTTATTAAAATGACATATTCAAAAATCATAAAAATATAAACTTATATTTTTAACACAATATGTGAATTATTGCCAAACAGTAATAGAATATATTTTTTAAATTATTTCTATCATTAATAATATTACAATAAAAGATATGCATATGTATGTTTTTTAATAAATCGCAATATGTAATATTAATTTTCTCAAGTAAAATAGATGAAAGTAAGAAAGTAACATTACATTTGCCAGGGACTAGTCTTGCTCCAGCTGCAGAGTGAGGAGGACAGAAGACGACGAAAGCCAAGAGAAGGCATAGTATTATGACATATACTTTCATTTTGGTGATAAGAAGAAGAGCTTAAGATGGAGTCGTATTTATAGGGAAGGGAAGTACATATTTATGATACCTGTCGGTTCAATATGAGCCGTATAAATTGTTGGGGCTGTAGTTTGATTTGAACCATATAAATTGTTGGAGATATTTAATTTTTTTAATAGAAATTATATTTAATTAAATATAAAATCAATGATTTTGATTCAACTACTTAGATTTTAGTAAAGATTGTGTCTTGTCAATTTCTACCTCCATTATTATCTTATTTATAAATAATTAAAAATAAAGAAAAGAGAATTACTATTTAGTAACTATTATAATTAATATTATTTAAATTATTCATATAAGTGTGAAGTATAATTTAAATGATATTAGTTATAATAATTTTTGTAAAATATTAGTCATTTAATGTTACGTTAAATAAATTAAAATGTATTTTTATTAGTTAAAAGATTATTATTACATCATAATTAGTTTCTTTCACACGAAGACTCCAAAGTCAATGCAATAATTTTGAGTGGTTCTTACTCGTTGGCCTAGTCTTACTTACATATTTCTCTATCTCCGTTCTCCATAAAAAGTCACAGTTTTAGTGAAGGAAAATATATTTTCCTACTTGACTTGTCCTTATCTAATTTTCTGAAAATTATGGTTTTTTTCTCTTTTTAATCTTCATAAAGTGAGATTCTACATTTTTATTAATTTTATAAAAAGTAAAATTACAACAAATTATGTAATTTAAATAAATTACTCTATAACATAATAATAAATTAAAATCAAATAACTATCATTTAAATAGTTTTTTTATAATCATTGTAACAAATATTACTTAAAAGCTTTTTAACACTAACTAATGATTTAAGATGTGTAAAGTAATTTAAATAAATAATAATCATGATAATTATAAACGATATCAAATTAAGAATTTAAATCTGATTATATTCAAATTAAATATAAAAGTTCTTATAACCTTGATGAATTAAAAAAAATCTGATCACACTTATATTCGGACCTAAATATTTAAGCTTATAACTTTTTTTGGCATAACCTTAAAAAATTCTAGTCTTATCTAATTCATTGTCATTTCTATTGTTAATCCAATCTGATCCGACCCAACCTCCTAACTTAAATTTGTTCATCAAGAAGATATGCTTATTTGAGCTCAACCAAGAATACAATAAGACAATGATACTCGAAGAAAAGGTTCCATCGTATAAGGCTACATGCCCACAGGAAACACTTGCCTTAGGTAGCTATATTAAAACACATGATATACAGGCTGCGTTTGCATCTATATTGCAGTGAGAATAAGTGTTTATTTATTATAGTTTTTAGATGTAATTATATGTTTGGATTTGCAGGTGAATAATTGGATGTTGGAGGAAAGTATAATTTTATTGTAGAAATCGATAAATAGAAAGAGAGTTGCAGTAGGAAAGTGCTTTTGCGGTATAAATTTACTTCCATTAATAACTTTATGATAATTATTATTTTTCGTTATACTCTTAACTAATAAAAGGCAAGTTTAACGTATCGTCTTTTTCTTATTTATATGTTTAGCAATATATTTTTATGAAATATTTTATTTATTAAATTTATTTTATTTATGTTTTTCTTATTTAATTTAATTTTTTACCATTTATAATTTTAAATTTATATGACTAATCATATATTTTTATGAAATATTTTATTCACTAAATTTATTTTATTTATATTTTTTATTTTAATTTAACATTTTGTTATTTATATTATTAAATTTATATAACTAATAATATTTTTTAATTATTTATACAATAATTAATAATTTATTAAATCAATAAATTTTTTAATCTTTTTTTATTTTTCAGCAATTACTAAGATAATAATTTCAAATACGTAATTACTTATTATTTTAACAAGTAGATTTTAACAAATTATCAACGACCACCTCTTCCCTAAATCAAGACTAAGATATTAGAGTACCAGGTAAACACCGTAACCTGAACATGTTCAAAAGTCCCTCGTATCTAGTGACAACTTCAGTACCCATTAAGGGAAACAAAAGAACAACTGCAAGAGAGTTGTTGAGAGATTGTTTATATCGAGATTTGATCAATTAAGAAACATTGTATCTCAGCAAAATCTAAAGTTAGTGTCTTTTGTCATTCTCCATCCTACTGTCCTCTCTAAATACCTCTTATCTTAACCACCTGTTAAAATATAAGTGAGATTTTGTCCCATATCAAAAAAATATATGACCTTGAACATGCATATAAGTCTAATGAGTTACTCTTCTCAGTACTAATTAGTTTTAAGATGGGATCTCATTTGAGCTTATATGTACTCAATTTATTTAGGCCCAATTATATAAAATTTAACATGATATCAGAGCAGGTTACTCTTGAGTTACTTGTCACCACTTTGTTACGATTGACTGTGGCACGTGTTGGGCCGTATATTGGCCTACACGTGAGGGGGGCATGTTGAAATATAAGTGAGACCTTGTTCCATATCAAAAAAATATATGGCCTTGAATATACATATAAGCCTAATGAGTTACTCTTCCTAGTACCAGTTGATTTTAAGAAGGAACCTCATTTAGGCTTATATGTGCTCAGTTTATTTATGCCCAATTATGACTTAGTTTAGGGAAGCGATGATAGTTGACAATCTGCTGAAATCAACCTGTTGAAATGATAAGTACTTATTTTCAATAAGTACTTATGTGTTTGAGATTACTGTTTTGATAAGTGCTGAAACGTGAAAATAAGTGTTTGATAAGTGCGGTTGTAATTACTGAAAAAAGATAAAATGACTAAAAATTCCATTGATTTAATAAACTATTAATTGTTGTATAAATAATTAAAAAATATTATTAGCCATATAAATTTAAAATTATAAATAATAAAATATTAAATTAAAATAAGAAAATATAAATAAAATAAATTTATTAAATAAAATATTTCACCTTACTTAAATACTATTGGTATAAACTTCCTTCTATTAATTAAGTAAGGGTATAATGGAAAATACTAAAACATCATGAGGTTATTATTGGCAAGTAAAATTTTTACCGCATAAGCAGTTTCCTACCGCAGCCCCCTTTCTGCTTATCTATTTCTGCGGTGGCACCGTAGTTTTTTTCCAACCTGCTGTTGTCTACCGTAAATCCAAACATGTGTCTGTATTTAAAAACTGCGGTAGATAAATACTTATCCCTACCGCACCGCAGATCTAAACGCTCTCTAAAGTTATTATGTTAGACGAAAACATAAACATCCTTTTTCCCTTACTCTGATAAGATGATATAAACACTTCACTTTGAAAAGATTATAAAAACACCATCTCTTTTGCAGAATTTTAAAAAATTCTGCCCCTACTCTCTTATAATTATTAGTAAATTCTAGAATGGAGGTAATCCATAAATATCTTGATCTTAATAAGCTTTGAGATTAAAAGAAAAAAAGAAAACACACAGAAACCTGACTATACGGGTAGTCTGTGACTAATAGTCATCGTGGCACATTTGGGTGTTATCTCAATATTTTTTTAATGAATAAAAATAGATAAGTGTAATAGGTAAATGAGTAAATTTGCATGGGCAAAACATACTTTATAACCTTTCCGCCCACTTGCCTCTCCATTATCTTTAGCATCTTACTCTTTAATTTTTTCTGCTAGAGAATCATAAAATAAAGAGGTCAAATGTCTGTGGAATTCGTCAACCTATTATGTTGTAGCGGTCTATACAACAAGGTAGTTGATTTATACTGTCCCCGTTTCTTCTCTCTATTTGGTGTCAAACGTGACTATATCAACAAAACTTTAATGGCAAAAAAGAGGAGGAAGACAAACTCCTTTTTTCCAATAATAGGCAATCCTGATGCCTCAACCAATTTACCTTTATGAGAGCTATTTAGCCATCAATAGGCAATCTTGACTCCTCAGTCAAATCATCCCACTTAAGCTCCATTTCACCACCAATAGGTAATAGTGTTGTGTGTAGTTTGTTTTGGTATGTATAGTTGTGACTTTTAAGATAGTATCTATGGTATTATCCAATTGTATACTTTATCGCATTTTGTGATTAATGTAGTAGTATTTGTGATATAATGTAAGAATTATGTTATGGATTGTTATTTAAAAATTAATATATGATTATATTTTAGAGTTTTCAATATTTTTTAAAAATCACTAGAAGTTGAGTTTCTATATGGATGATTTTGTTGGATATGAAAAGGGGTTACGGAAATTGAACAATGTTATTATCCATCTTAATTGATACAATTTTCTAGTAAAATATTCTAAGTAACAATTTTAAAAAAATTGACTGTAATGTTTAAGTCTCACTTTTCCATATTCTAGAAACTTGCAAGGCTTCCTTAAAAAATATACGTCGACTACACAAAGAAATTCGTTCGAAAACATTGTAGAAAAATACCACGAGTTAACTGCTTACATATTAATGACACCTTAACCTTAATATGTGAATATCCTACCAAAAGCACAATTAGTACCATGTTTCATTATATGTTTTGTAGTGAAAATATCATCACTCATTAGAAGTAAGTAGTAGAGTCCCTTTTATATCGGAATATCATAATGCATGTACCAGGATCTAATGCATGTAATCATCATCACATACACAAAAAATAACAATAGACGCTAAAAAGAAGTACCACATACAAATTAAAATGAGAATATTATGACTGAGTATAATGAATTTCCTATCTCACTACAAACTATACTAATAATCTATTTACATCAAGACCTATTATACTTATGCTTCCCATTTCTCATAACAACATGCCACTTTAAACTCTCTTACATATTTTAATATATGTTTGAGAAAACTTGACAATGCACCTTGCTCCATCTATAATATTATTCTCGTTTTTACGTCCCAAAGTTGATAAATGAGGATAAAGGAAGGGAATATACAAATGCATCTTGCAAACTTGTATCACAAGTTAAAACTAGACATTCACTTTCAAGTTTCAATAAAGCTTTAAGCTTTAACAAGAAAAGTGATAGTGCTAGTACGAGGGAGCAAGAATAAATTAAATACCAACATATTAATAAAAATTTAAGGTTATTTAAAATATTTATCCTTTAAAAATTCAAACACGAACACAGGTCACCACATTCTCGTGTACTTAATTGTGTCTAAGAGCACAAATAATAAACACATGACTGTAGTAATTCGTTCTTTCGTCATAGGACTGTAGTAATTCATTCTTTCGCATTATTCCTTCACAAATTTTAATAAGCATACAATTGACTATATGATCATATAGTTAACTATATTGAACAAAACCCTTAATGGATTTGATGCACGGTCGTATACCAATCTATGTACTTCACATTTTTTAGCTTAAAATTTTAAACAAGAACACGATTGACCATATGACCTTATAGTAAACTGTATTAAATAAAACCTTTAGAAAACATAGTTTTATGCATGATCATGTACCAATTTGTGTGCTCTGTAAATTTAGTTTAAAATTGTAAACAAGAACACGATTGACCACATGACCTTATAGTAAACTTTATTAAATAAAATCTTTAGTGCACATAGTTTTATGCATGATCATGTACCAATTTGTGTACTCTATAATGAAAAGAGACCTATGAGAGCAACGTGAGAGTGAATGTGAGAGAGCATAGCAGAGTAGCCATAACTTCGAAGATCGCTGGCAGTTTTAGTCCCCTCTACTCCATGACTACTCCTTCTTCTTCCCCTTCATCGTCTCGTGTCCCCTAGGGTCAAATGTCTGCTCCCTAAAACAAACCCAACCCAAACCCTACCCCAACCCAAAATGTCGATCTGAACCCTCCAGTTCCTTCTAAGATAAAGGAGGCTCAAATTTTTGTCATCCCTCTATAAGAGTTAGTGCAGAAAGGAGTTGCCAAAATGCTCTAATAGGCTTCTTCATAGGTAAGCGTCCTGCTTACCCTGTGGTTCAGAGAACTCTTGAGAAATCTTGGTTACCCTTTGGAGTATCTAAAACTTTAATCACTGGTTCGAATAGGTTTCTGTTCAAGTTTGATCGAGAGGTGGGTCTAAATGAGGTATTGGAGAAGGAACTTTGGCATATCCAAGGGAAGCCTTTATTCCTACGGAAATGGAGCTTGGATGATGGTGAGCAAAAGGAGATTCGGTATGTGCCTGTATGGACTAGATTCTATAATATTCCTTATGAATACTGGAACACTGAAGGTTTAAGTAGGATAGCTAGTGCAGTGGGGCATCCTTTACTCATGGATACCCAAACAACTAGGATGTTTGGAATAATATATGCTAGAATCTGTGTAGAGTTGGACTTAGAGAGGACTTGGCCTTCGTCTTTTCAGTTGGCCACCTATAATACTAAAGGTATCATTTAAGGAAATCCAGGTAGAATATGAATGGAAGCTTGATTCCTATATACAAAAGAAGGAGTGGAAGCCTATAAGACGTATGTTTGAAACTAGGACACAACAAGAGTTAGAAAAGGAGATTGTCACACTACCTATAGTAAATTATCTTCAGCAGAGTAGGCGGGAGCAAGGCAATGATCAAGCCCAAGTGAATCCTCAGACGAGTAGCTTCTCAGAAAACCTTGTAGAACTAGGTGTAGTCCATCCTTAGGAACATAGAAAGGAGCCAAGTAGGGGTAGGGGTCCAGACAATCCCAAGATTAGTAGACTTTCAAACATCCTCGAGGAACAGAGTAAGGGAAAGGAAATTCAGCAGAAGCAGGATGTTTCTAAAGGTTATCTTGAAGATGCTCACTGTCCTGATTTGAGTCAAGTAAGTGGTCTTACTCCTTCTCTTACATCTGACTTGGTTCCTACTAGCTTTAATGATTCTCAGAGTCCTAGTTTTGGGGGAGGGGCAGAGGGAGTTTGTACTGTTAGGTAGAGCAGGAAAAACAGGAGGAAAAGGTAAGTAGGGCTTTAGTTTCTGGTTCTGGTTTTGTGATGGATTTAGGTTTTTGAAATATAAGGGGTCCTAACAACCTGAAAAAATAGCTAGCTATGCAATCCTTTCTTAAGATGTTGGTTGTCTCCTTTGTGTGTTTGATAGAATCTAGGGTTAGGTCTTGCTCCCTTTTGAATTATATTTGTAGTTCTATTTTTCCTAGATGGCAGTTCTTCAATAATTTAGGTCAAGGTTCATATACTAGATTAGCGCTAGCGTGGAACCTAAATAAGTACTCGTGCTCCCCTTTAGTTACTACTGATCAACTAATTCATTTGGAGATGACCCCTTTGAATTGTGCCTTAACTTTTTTTAATCACTTGTGTCTATGGGTCTAATAATTTGAATCATAAGAAAAACCTCTAGTCTGCCCTTTCGAATATTTAACTCACTGTTAGGAATCATTCGTGGATTATAGTAGGGGACTTTTAATGCTATACTGTTTTCTCGTGAAGCAGAACCTCTTAGCTCCTTAGCCATTAATGGTATGAATGACTTTAGGAAGATGGTGTAGGATTGTGGATTGTTTGACTTAAATTCTAGTGGTCCTAGTTTTACCTAGTCTAATAAACAATCTGGTGACTTCCACATTGCTAAAAAATTGGATAGAACCCTAAGCAATTCAGGTTGGATTACTAGGTTTCCTAGATCCTATGGTGAGAATCTTAACCCTAACAGTTCAGACCATGCGCCAGTAGTCATAAGGTCCTTATCTTCCCAAAAGCAGAGGTCCTCCCCGTTTGGGTTCTTCAATTTCCTAGCCTCCCAGCCAACTTTCCTTCATATAATAGAGGATGTTTGGTCTTCACCAGTTTGGGGCACTACTATGTTCTGTGTGGTTTCCAAGCTTAAATTAGCAAAAAGTGCTCAAATCCTTAAACCCAGATCAGGTAAGGGATGTAAATGTTAGGGTTCAACATTGTCAAACAGTCCTTCAAAATATCCAAGATCAAATGAGACTTCATAATAATAGGACTTCTCTAGTACTAGAGGAAAATGAGGCCATATCAAACTTGATTAAAGCCTTAAGTGATCAAGGGTCCTTCTATAAATAATCTTCCAAGATTAAGTGGCCTAGGGAGGGGGATATGAATACAAAGTTCTTCCACATCTCTCTTTTAGAAAATAGAAATAGGAACAACATTAACTCTTTAGTGGTGGCAAATGATCAAAGGATTGTTGACTTAGAAGAAATCAAACAAAAGTTGCTGTTTTTTCAAAAACTCTATTGGGCATAAGAAAGACCTAGGTTCCTCTATGGAGTATGTGGATGCTCTTTTCCCTCATCCAATCCCTGACCACCTTAGAAACAATCTCCTAGCTAAAGTCTTGGTGCATGAGATTAGGGAGGCTTTCTCCTCTTTCTATCCCCATAAGGCTCCAGGAATGGATGGTTTTAATGGTTTTTTTATAAAAAAACTTGATCCATTATTGGGGATGAAGTCGCTAGGTCAATCTAGGATTTCTTCCAACATGGGAGGCTACTAAAAGAGCTTAACTCCACCTTTATTTCTTTAATTCTGAAAAAGGCTCATCCTTCCACTGTTTCTGATTACAGACCTATATCCTATTGTAATTTGATTTATAAGGTGATCACTAAAATCATGGCCAATAGACTCAGAGAGATACTACCCCATATTATCAGTCCATATCAGAGTGCTTTCATAAAGAACCTTCATATAGGGGCCAATATACTCTTGGCTCAAGAGATTTTTAAATACTACCACCTTCCTAATAATCATCAAAGACGCGCGTTTAAATGGATTTAGAAAAAGCCTATGATTTTATCCAATGAGATTTTCTCTTGAATGTGTTATTAGCAGTAGGCCTCCCTCCAAAGTTTATCAAATAGTTTGAAGAGTGTGTTACATCTCCCTCATACTCTATTATGATCAATGGAACCCCCTTGCTGAATTTTTTAGTGGCAAATCAGGGTTACAACAAAGAGATCCTCTATCACTATACCTTTTTATTATCTGTATGGAAGTACTCTCTAGGAGTCTGAACGCCTCAGTTTCTAATAGTGCATCTTTTAAATGCCACTGGAGGTGCAAGACTCTTAAACTTACCCATCTCTTGTTTGCCAATGACCTTTTATTATTTTGTCATACTGATTTGAAATCGGTGAGTACTCTACTAAATTGCTTAAGCACTTTCTCAAACTTCTCTGGACTGGACATGAATCTTAGTAAAAGTCAGTTCTTTTCGTCCCCTGATGTGGATCATCTGACTCACTAGATGGAAACTATCTCTAGGCTCAAAAAAGCTTCTTTTCTTATGAGGTATCTGGGAGTTCCTCTGATTACAGGTAGATTGTCTAGGAGAGAATGCTTTCCATTTCTAGAGAAAATAGATTCCAAGATCAATAAATGGACCGATAAATCCTTATCATATGTGGGTAGACTTCAGTTAGTTATCTTAGTCCTCTCTACTTTTTAAGATTTTTGGTCCAGTCATGTCATACTTCCCTCCTCCATTCTTAGAGAAATAGAGTCCAAACTTAGGACTTTTTTATGGTATGGAAAGGTACACTCAAAAGCTCATACAAAAGTTAAATGGAATGACCTTTGTAGACCTAAAAAGGAGGGTCGTCTAGGGATTAAACATTTGCTAACTTGGAATAATGTCTTGTTAGGAAATAGAATATGGGTCCTTTTAATGATCGGGAAGCCTTATGGGTTAAGTGGGTACACACCATTATACTTAGAAGGAAAAATTTCGGGAGTGTTATTCCTACTAATAATAGTTCCTAGAGTTGGAGAAAGATTCTTCAAGTTAGAGATGTCATTGGGAACCAATTCAGATTTAGGATAGCAAACGAGACTTCTACTTTCTTATGGCAGGACCCTTGGCATCGGAGAGGTATCTTAAAGGATCTTTCTACTCCGCGAGTGATTAATGGATTTGACCTCCTGATGAATGCAAAAGTAGTAGATGTTATAAGAGAACATGGTTAGTGCTATCAAGTCTCACAAATGAGATCATTTGTATGCTAGAATCACCAAGGTACTCACCAGATTGTACCCAATCTTATAGATTGGAATGGCTTACTAGACACTAAAAAACCTACATAAATACCTCAGCCTATAAATTTTTGAGACCTTCTCTATCAAGTGTTCCTTAGGATAAACTAGTGTGGCAGCCCAATACAAACCCAAGACATTCCTTCATCTTATGGTTAGCTTTTCTTGAGAAGCTACAAATAAGGAATAAGATCCCCTATTCTTATATCCCAAATCACTGCTCCCTCTGTTCTTTGGATAATGAGTCTATTAAAAACCTTTTCTTTGCATGTTCATTCTCAAATTTAGTGTGGTTATATTGTCTTAACCACTTCCAGATATACATTCCGAATTTGGTTAGCCTCTATTCCATTCTAAATTGGTTCACTTAATGAAATACCTGTAGAAATTTTGGCTTAAATACCTTTATTGTCCTCCTATCTGTTACTGTGTATAATTTATGGTCCGAAAAAAACCATAGAACCTTCAGAAACACAATAATGGAAGAGGGGGGCATTATCACTTGAGTGATCTTCCAAGTTATGGAACAACTCAGCTTAAACACAGAGAGAAGGTAATTGTGGAGTTTCTGTTTCTTCTAGTTAACATTCTATTTTAGATTTGCTTTTCAGGTATAGTAAATCATTGTCAAGGGACATCTAGTATGATGGTGATTTGTGCCCTCTCTTTTATGCAAGTTTCTTATAGGCAAAAAGGCAAAAGTTGACTTCATCAAACAAGACATATTACATCCTCTAAGATGGTTCTAGCTTTACTAGCAGAATGAATGATTTATTTACTTTATTGTTGTCCTTAGTAAATCTGTATTTGTGCATGTTACTGGTTAGTTGTTCCTTCCTACAAGGTCAACTTGGTGGGTAAATATGTAAGGCTGGGTGTGGTGGTTGTTTCGGTTTAAAAGGCACACATTTTACCTTATGTTCTTAGATAAGGCTCCTCTTTTCAGGTTTGGTAAGAGATTTGCAACTTTGGCAATCTCTTGATTTGTACATAACTCTCTATTGTTTTATTTTTATTAAATCTACTGATTTACCCATAAAAACTTTTGAACTCTATAACTTTCTGTAAAAAATTTAATAGAAACACAATTAGCCATACTATTGTGTATCTAACCATGTTTACTAAAATATTTAATAGATACAGTCGATACATGATCATGTATTAAATAGTGTCCTTTAAAATTTCCATTCTAATTTGATGTAAAGAGCACGATTAATTGAACGAGAGTGTAGCTAATAGTTTTAGAGTGTAGTTAACAGTGTTAGAAAAAATCTTTAAATGAAATAGTTTATTTCAAAGATGTGTATCCGTATTTATCATATTGATACTTGGTATTATTTTTACTCATTCATGGTATTCTTATTTTCTATTAAATCTAATACTTTTTGTTATTAAGTCATAGTAATGTTTGAACATAACTGTGCTATTGAATGTACCAAGTTTTAGTATACTTAGTATTGAAGCATGGTATTATTTCCATTCATTCAATATATTCTAATTTAAAAGCATACAACTTGCTTATCTATGGTAATTCATAATACTTTTCATACATAGATTGAATAGATAGAGTACTAGTATAGTTTGTATTTAAGTATGGTATGATTTGTACTTAAAGATAGTACTCTCATCTTTCACTAAGTCTATTACTTATTTTAACAAATTCATGATAATAATTTTTTAATAGTTGTGCTATTGAATGAATTGAACTTTGGTATATTTTATAAAATGTATACTATTCTTTTCACTCAATCAATATATTTTCATTTAAAAGTGTGTCTTGTTTATTTATAATGAATGATGGTTTTATTTTATATATAGATATAAAATTGAATAGATTGAGTACTAGTGTAGTTTGTATTGAAATAGGTTATGAATTATAATCAAAGATAGTATTCTCATTTTTCACTAAAGTTCCTACTATTTTAAATACTGATAGTTGTGCATTAGTGTGTGTTTTTCTAAATATTTGGCATGTGTTTTTTGCATTATAGGTTATTATTATTGTGTTTTAGGACTTATTTTGTATGTTTTTGTTTAGTTTGATCTTCACGATTGCTCTTTTATGTTTGATGTTGAATTAGTGCAAAAATTGATCATTTTGATGTAGGAATGGAGGGTGGCCACCTTTGTGATTAAACTAGGGACCAGGAGAGGAGAAGAGAAGTGGAGGAGTTGTAAGACAAGAACCCACAATTGTGGAATTCATGCTAATTCCTATGACTGTGAGATCCCTAACTCGAAGAGATATACGAGTTTCACTTATTTTTACGTTCTTGTGACTATATAAGGGCACAAATCCCTAAGGCTGAAGAGGGTGTCATGAAAACTTACCTCCTTGAGCTGGAAAACATAATTAGAGCCTAAAGAGAGCTAGAGAATCAAGATTTTCATTCCAAATTGGGCAAAGAGCACACTAAGTCCAAATTTTCCATATTTGGGCAAAGAAGAGGAGCAGCTTGCTTCATCTAGTTCTTATTTTGTTTTTCTCTTCTAGCATATTTATTAAGGATTTTCTGGTTGTTGGGGATGTTAATGACATTATGAGTGGCTGAGTTATTTGTAGAGATTACTTTTGAACTCCTACTTTGTTGATTTGAATGAATGACGCTTTTGATGAATGTTGAGCTTATACCTTGCCATATATTGAGAAATTAAGTTGGGTAAATTGTGTAGGGCCGTACAATAAGAATTGACATTTCATAGACCTACATTCATCAAGTTAATTGATTGGTTAGAGAGAGATCTTGGCTAATTAGTTAATTACCCATAGGATAACTTCATAACTAGTTAAACTAGTAGACTGATTCTATAGATTAAGAGACTGCTTAACCATTTCCATTTAATTTGGTTGGGCACAATTAATTACACCTCAAGAGAGGGTAAATAATATATTAAGACATCTTAGGTGAGGTATAATTGAATTAACAAGGTAGGAGGGAGATAAGATAGGGAAAAAGTGATCTCTAATTGTTAAATCTTGAATTCCAAGTTTCTGCACTTTTCTTTATCATTTGTTCATTGTTAGTTGTTTGATTTAGTTTAATTTTTCAGTTTATATTTGTTAAAATTGGTTCTCAAATAAAGCAACCTAAATTAAATAGTGTCTAAACACAATCTCTGAGGGATCGATATCTATTATTTATTATAAGTTACACCCTGTATACTTATAGTTTTGAGTGTAAAACTAGTGAATTGGTTTTTTAATCAATAATTTTTTGGCACTGTTGTTGGGGATTGTTTGCTTAGTATATTGTTTAGTTTGAGTAACTTTGATTTGAGAGTGTTTGATACTTTTCCTTGTGCATTTGCAAGTGCATGAACACAAGGAGCTTTAGAAGGTTCAACAAAGTTTTTGAAGAAGAATTTTTTGATATTACAAGACAAAAGAGGAGGTTAAGGAGAGCTAAGTGCCAATAAATCTTCAAACAGATATGGCAAAAGTAGGAGAACAAGGAGGGGCCAAGAGAACATTGAAAGATTTTATGAGGCCCGGATTTAGTCCACAAGGAGTTGTAAGGCCTGTATTCGCAATAAACAATTTTGAAATCAAGTCAGCACTCCAGAACATACTCCAAATCATTGTTCAATTCTATAGGTTATCAACTGAAGATCCCAATGCCCACTTAGCAAACTTTTTGGAGATATGCAACACTTTTAGATTCCAAGGGATGTCTGATGATGCTATGAGGCTCAAATTATTTCCATTCAATTTGAGAGATAGAGCCAAGGCATACTACAACTTACTTAGTACATCTCAGATTACTACATGGGAGCAAATAGCCTAAGCCTTCCTTGCCAAGTACTTCTCGTTGATAAAGACTACGCGAATCATCAAGGAAATTACAAACTTTCAGCAACATGATGGGGAGTCATTATATGAAATTTGGAAGGGTTCAAAGAGATGTAAAGAAGCTGCCCACACCACAACCTTCTAAGGGAATAAGACAAATATTCTATAATGGTGTGAATCAGACTACAAGAGGGACAATAGATGTAGCTATTAGAGGGTTATTGATGAGGAAAACCACTGAGGTGGCTTATAATCTTTTGAAGGATTAGGCAAGTAATAGTTGTATATGGTCGAATGAAACAAGTAGGCAAGCCACAAAGGAACAAAAAGGAATGATTTCAATTAATTTTTTCGTAGCCTTGCAAGCTCAGATTACCAGCTCACCAAGCATTGGAACAATATGCAAGGGGCTTCTTCATCCACCGTTAACGCCATGTAGGTCCACTATGAGTTTTGTGGGTAGGACAACCACTGCATAACATAATGCTTCTTATTAGGAGCTAGTAGCACTAAATAGGTAAATTAATTGGGCGGGCCAACCACAGCCAGGTAACAATCCATACTCTAACACTTATAATTTGTGGTGGAAAAGCCACCAAAATTTGACTTGGAGTATTAAAAATGCTGGTGGTCAAGCAAAACTATAAGAACCGCTCAAATTTTAGCAAGACCATCTTGAATCTTTGGAGGGCAAAATGGACAAGTTTATGGACATAATGGGGTCCAAATTCTCAAGCTAAGAGGAAAGTCAAAAAAGGTAAAAAGAGAATTAAAAATAGATGTTTGTAAGCCAGGATGCTAAATTTGACCAAATCTTAAAGAACCATGCTTCATCCATCCATAACTTGAAGGTTCAGGTTGGTCAACTTGCTACTATTTTGTCTTCTAAAAATGCAGGTAGCCTACCAAGCAACACTGAAGCCAACCCAATGGAACAATTTAAGGCAATCACACTTTGAAGTGACAAGCAATTGGAGGAGCCAAGTGTGCAAAGGGAGAGTCAAACGAAGTAAAAAGGCAGGGAGATAGAAGAAGATAAAGTAAAAGAGAGGCCATATGTACCACCACCACCCTACAAGCCTAAACTCCTGTATCTATAAAGGGTGAAAACAACATCAGGTAGACACTTAATTTTCTAAGTTTCTGGAGAAACTAAAGAAGCTTCAAATTAAGTTATCGTTGGTGGAAGCCTTGGATTACATGCCCAACTATACGAAGTTTTTTAAGGACATACTTACATATAAACGCACTTGAGAGGACAATCAAATGGTAAACTTGATGGAGAATTATAGTTCAATCATCTCAAGCACAATGCCTTCAAAACTACAAGATCTAGGGAGTTTTACTATTCCATATATTATTGGTGACTTTGAATTTCATAAATGCTTATGTGATTTAGTTGCAACTATTAACTTGATACCTTTGTCCATTTTTAAGAAATTAGGATTAAGAGAGGTGAAGCTGACATCCATGCTCATTTAGTTTACAGATCAATCCATCAAACGAACATTTGGAGTTGTAAACAATGTGCTGGTAAAGTGGATAAATTTATCATTCCTGTTGATTTGTTGTTTTCGATTTTGAAGCTAATAGAAACTATCCGTTTATTTTGTGTAGGCCTTTTATGAATACTGTTAGGGCATTAGTTGATGTTCATAAAGGAAAACTTGTTTTGAGAATTGGTAATGAGCAAGCTGAATTTAACATGTCAAAATATTTGAAGAAGTCAATGGATGGCACTGTATGTATGAAGATTAATGTTATTAATGAGTGTGTGAAGGAAGTTGATGAAGTTATTGAAGTACACAGGGATGAGAGTGTGAAAGAAGAGGAATTATGTGAGGGAATTGAGAAGGAAAAATTGGGGAGAACAACTACACCCACACCACCTTCCATTATTAAGCCACCCCACTTTAGAGCTTAAACCCTTGCCTTCCCACTTAAGATACACCTTTTAGCTCTAATATGGTGATGCATAGTGAAGTAAATCACTCGTTAATATAGGAATCATGTATAATATGTAAAATACACAAGAAGGGGGTTGAATTGTGTTAAATCGTCTAAGGTAGTAATCTTTAGAATCTTCTTGATTTTCTTGAAAAACTCAGACGATTACAAAACAACAGACTTAATAAACTCATCAAAACAGTTCACACACTTCTTTTATTATTATTATTTGATTTTCATCAAAATCAATAGAAGAAGTGAAGTCTTCTTGACTTAACAATTTCCCCCTTTTTGATGATAACAAATAATTATAATATTAGAAGATAAAAAAATATTCAGACGAATAATGATAATATTAAGACAAATCAAATAATATATTTATTCAGACGGATAATGCAAGATATACAATGTGTAAATAAAAAATTCTAATACTAAATCTCCTTTCGTTTTTATTATTCTCCCCTTATTTGTTATTAGTAAAAAAATATGTCATTTCAGACGCTTCAAAATTTTAGAGAACATCTATTGAATATCATTGTGGATCATCTTGAGGTCTTCTTCTATAGTCACACGAAAAAATGCTACTTCCTTATAAAGATCACCCACTGAGTCATTTAGTTCATCAACCTTAGTATCAATTTCTTCAATATGTTTAGCTAAGGCTTCTTGAACTTCCTTTTGCTTTTGACTAGCTTCAGTCCATTCGATGAAATTCTTCAAGAGCTCCAAATTAAACGTAAAATCTTATAGCTTTTCACTTAGTGGATGAACATACATAGAGATAGACGATTTTCTAATTGAATCATCTAACTCAATAATTTTGATGGAGGGTAATTGGAAAGGATGTGTTTGGTGAGGGATGTGAAGATCATCAGGTTTGGGTAGTTTGAAAATTGGTTTTCCTATAAGGTGTAGGATATTTTTAACTGAAAGAATGAAACCTAAAGGTTTAAAATGAATAAGTAAATGCAAAAAGGTTTCTAAATAAAAATTGATACCTTTAATTGTAATACTTTTGTACCTTCCTTCTGATATTTTCCGGATGACCTTGAAACTTTCATCTGTGGTTGATGCGCCAAAATTACTTCCTGATGCCCTTGATAGGTGATGTGAAATATAGACGCCTACAAGTTGAGCTGCATGACATACATCATCTACATTCTTTATCGTCACTTGAATTTCTTCTTTCGTGAGATCATCATCTTGTTTCTTAGGAAATTTCTTCTTCTTTCCTCTTTCTTTGTTGTCTACTAGTGTTGGATGTCTAGGATGTACATCTAGTATAATTTTTATTTTTGTTCTACTTGTTACTGGATAGATGGTGTAAGAACTTTTCGTTATCCTTAATAGTTATGGTTCTGCATTTTCATCTAGCAGAATGCCATACAATCTTCTATCTTTAGGGATTAGAAGATATATAGTCTGATCGTTTACTGTTACAAGTTCAACTTGAACCTTCACTTTCTATTTAGGAGGTTCTCTGATGATAACTGAACTTCTATTGTGATCAGATATTAATTCTTCTATAATCTTTATCTTCAAATATTCTTTCTTCATTGGCTGAGGGGGATTGTTAGTTACTTGCTGCTTTCTAACAGTCTGTTGTTAAGTCAGAATTTTGACTTCACGTAAAAAGAGATTTTGATGACAAACAAAATAAGACAAAACAAAAAGCAGACGGAAGCAAAAAGCAAACGGAAGCAAAAGCAGAAGAAAGCAAAAGCAGAAGAAAGCAAAAGCAGACGGAAGCAAAAGCAGACGGAGAAAAAAAAAACAGACGGAAGCAAAAAGCAGACGGAAGCAAAAGCAGACGGAAGCAAAAGCAGACGAAAGAAGTGTGTAAAAAGCAGACGATGCAGAAGTCTAAGTAAAAAGCAGACGAAGCGGAGTCGATACCAA
>JAOSBN010000001.1:29484712-29498535 GCA_027563595.1 Erythroxylum suave | reverse complement strand
CAGTCACAGGGGCGTGATACATGAGCTTCAACAGCTATCAGAAAGAAAGGAAAAGAGAAAACACAGATAAGGTTACATCTTCGATCACGTTTATGAAGATTTTACAGACTCAATATTCAAAGTCTCTGAAGAAAACAGATTGTGTGATATTACTAGAATATATTGCATTGATAGAAATGACAAGTTACCTCCCAGTAAATAAATGTTTGTATGATATTTCGCTACCACCTACAATGCATCATACATCAATTGAATAAATGACTATATTGCAAACAAAAGGACAAACGACAGTTTCCGTCGGTAGGAATAAGTGGAGAAAGAAGGCATCAGCAGCTCACGATAGCAAAGAGATAGTCAGGAGGTACTCAAGGCTGTGCTAAGGCTACCTTGCAACCCTAAGCAGCTCCTCAACCTCAGAAAAAGGCTCCAAAGGGAGCAACTGATCAAAGCTTCTTCCTTTGTGTTTTCTAGTAACCGCATTGTCATTTTTCAGACTTCTTTTCGTGTTTTCTTTCACTCTAAGGGCTCAAAACTATGAACCTGTGGCTCGTGATCGAGCTTCGTCGCTGGAAGATGCTAAGAAGGATGCCGATGGTAATAAATTAATTATATTGTAATAAATTAGTTAATTATATTGTAATTTTATTTTAATTAATTAATTATATTTTAATAAAGAGACTGTCGAAGAATGATTGACATTTCTCTCGTACCGGAGAGGTATGGATCAATACCTAAAAGTTGGATATCATATGACGGTTCTTATAATGATAATATATAACCAACCACCTCTTTTTCATTTCATACCTATTGAAGTTACAATGTCTTACATTAATAAATTCTTATGTAAAATTAAAATTTTAATTTAGCATTAAAATTTTGAGGAACTTAGACAAATACTTGATAAGTAGCCGAAAACTTGCAAATTCACAGAGTCGAATGAATATTTATTTATACATATATATAATAAAAATAAAATATTTTTATAATTTAAATTATTTTTAAAAATTCTATAATTTTTTAAACTATATAAAATTAAATATATATTACAATAACGATGAAATATAGTGGTTTAAATAACACATATGTATTAGTTAAATATTATTAATATGACATTATAATTTATGTTACATTGTTACATTAACAACATTCCTTTTACACAATGTACAAGAACAATGTTCGATACAACATCGCATAAAGAGAAGCTTTATTTAATACTAACACTCCTCTTTCGCTTTACACATGTAGAAAACACAAACTCTAATACGACATTGCATAAATAGAGACTTGTTATAGCTGTTAAGCTTTATTTATTAGTACCACCAAACCCTACACGTGTAGAAGTCCAACCCCCAATACGACATCTCGTAAAGAGAAACTGGGTATGGCTATTAAGGTCTATGTAATATCAAACTTAGGGTTTGGTTTCTCTGTTACTGCGCTTCTATCTGGTTGGTGTTGCAGGGGTGACTGGTCCTGCGGGGGTGACTGGTCGTCCTGTTGGTGCTGAAAAGACAATGAAGCCAAGAGAAGGTATGATATTATGAAATATACTTTCCTTTTTAAAATAAATGGTAATAAGTAATGTTAATTTTCTAAAATGGACGAAAATAACTTACCTTTATTTGGTGTTGTAAGGGTTATGGACCCGGTATTATGACATATACTTTCATGTTTTTAATAAATAGTAATATGTAATATTAATTTTCTCAAGTAAAATGGATGAGAGTAATGTTACCTTTATTTGGTGTTGCAGGGGTTACTGGCCCTGCGGGCGTGACTGGTCCTGCAGGGGTGACTGGTCGTCCTGCTGGTGTTGGGGAGTCTAGGAGGAGAAAAGACAATGAAGACCAAAAGAGCACATTGTATTATGACATATACTTTCTTTTTTTCTAATAAATAGTAATACGTAATATTAATTTTCTCAAGTAAAATGGATGAAAGTAACATTACCTTTATTTGGTGTTGCGGGAGTGACTGGTCCGGCAGGGGTTACTGGTCTGACAGGAGTAACTGGCCCTGCAGGAGTGACTGGCCCGGCGGGGGTGACTGGTCGACCTGCTGGTGCTGCGGACTCAGGAGGAGAGAAGACAGTGAAAGCCAAGATAAGGCATGATATTATGACATATACTTTCATTTTTTTAATAAATAGTAATACATAATATTAATTTTCTCAAGTAAATGGATGAGAATAACGTTACCTTTATTTGGTGTTGCAGGGGTTACTGGTCCGGCAGGGGTGACTGGTCCTGCGGGAGTGACTGGTCGTCCTGCTGGCGATGGGGAGTCTAGGAGGAGAGAAGACAGTGACAACCAAAAGAAGAAATTGTATTATGACATATATTTTCATTTTTTAATAAATATTAATACGTAATATTAATTTTCTCAAGTAAAATGGATGAAAGTAATGTTACCTTTATTTGGTGTTACAGGAGTGACTGGTCCGGCAGGGGTTACTGGTCCGGCAGGAGTTACCGGTCCGGCAGGGGTAACTGGTCCGGCGGGGGTGACTGGTCGTCCTGCTGGCGATGGGGAGTCTAGGAGAAGAGCAGACAGTGACAACCAAAAGAAGAAATTGTATTATGACGTAAACTTTCATTTTTTTAATAAATAGTAATACGTAATATTAATTTTCTCAAGTAAAATGGATGAAAGTAATGTTACCTTTATTTGGTGTTGCAGGAGTGACTGGTCCGGCAGGGGTTACCGGTCCGGCGGGGGTGACTGGTCCGGCGGGGGTGACTGGTCGACCTGCAGGTGCTGCGGATTCAGGAGAAGAGAAGACAGGGAAAGCCAAGATAAGGCATGGTATTATGATATATAATTTCATTTTTTAAAATAAATAGTAATACATAATATTAATTTTCTGAAGTAAAATGGAAGAAAGTAATGTTACCTTTATTTGGTGCTGCAGGGGTTACTGGTCCGGCAGAAGTTTCTGGTCCGGCAGGGGTGACTGGTCCTGCGGGAGTGACTGGTCGTCCTGCTGGCGTTGGGGAGTCTAGGAGGAGAGAAGAGAGTGAGAGCCAAAAGAAGACATTGTATTATGACATATACGTTCATCTTTTTTAATAAATACTAATACGTAATATTAATTTTCTCAAGTAAAGTGGATGAAAATAACGTTACCTTTATTTGGTGTTGCAGGAGTGACTGGTCCGGCAGGGGTGACTGGCCCGGCGGGGGTGACTGGTCGACCTGCTGGTGCTGTGGACTCAGGAAGAGAGAAGACAGTGAAAGGCAAGAGAAGACATGATATTACGACATATACTTTCTTTTTTTTTTAATAAATAGTAATGCATAATATTAATTTTCTCAAGCAAAATGGATGAAAGTAATGTTACCTTTATTTGGTGATGCAGGGGTTACTGGTCCAGCAGGGGTGACTGGTCCTGCGGGTGTTGCGGAGTCTAGGAGGAGAGAAGACAGTAGAAGCCAAAAGAAGACATTATATTATGACATATACTTTTTTTTTAATAAATAGTAATACGTAATATTAATTTCTCAAGTAAAATTGATGAAAGTAACGTTACCTGCTGTAGGGGTGACTGGTCTTGCGGGAGTTACTGGTCCGGCAGGGGTGACTGGTCCGGCCGGGGTGACTGGTCCTGCAGGAGTGACTGGTCCTGCGGGGGTGACTGGTCCGGCCGGGGTAACTGGTCCTGCGGGAGTGACTGGTCGTCCAGCGGGTGCTGCAAATTCAGGAGGAGATAAGACAGTGAAAGCTAAAAGAAGGCATAATATTATGACATATACTTTCATTTTTTAATAAATAGTAATACGTAATACTAATTTTCTCAAGTAAAATGGATTAAAGTAACGTTACCTTTATTTGGTGCTGTAGGGGTGACTGGTCCTGCAGGAGTGACTGGTCGTCCTGCTGGTGCTGCAGAGTCCAAAGGAGAAAAGTTAGCGAAAGCCAAGAGAAGGCATAGTATTATGACATATATTTCATTTTTTGTAATAAATAGTAATATGTATTATTAATTTTTCACATAAACTAAATGGAAATAACGTTACCTTTATTTGGTGCTGCAGGGGTGACTGGTCCTGCAGGTGTAACTGGTCCTGCGGGAGTGACTGGTCGTCCTGCCGGGGCTGTGGAGTAGAGAAGTCAGTGAAAGCTAAGAGAAGGCATATTATTATGATATATACTTTCACTCCGGAGATAAAAAGAAGAGCTTAAGATGGAGTCGTATCAAGTAATGGAAAAACCTATCCATTTCTAATGCTATAATCCTATTACCCCAACTCATCGGAATCATAGATAAGCTTAAATTAGTAATTCTATTTGAATATTATAAAAAATTATGATCAAACGTCAATTTAATTTAAATCAAACCTTTTTGTCAATTGAAAAAAATATACATAAGCTTAAGTGAAATCATAATAAATAAATAATTATGTTTATTTGAATATTATGAACATTTTTTATTAAACTTAAATTTTGATTTAAAATATATCTTATTTTTAAATAATTGAATCCATAATTAGTACAAACAATTTCATGAAAAATAATAATTAAACTTTTATTAATCAGTGTAAAAAAACTTCAATTTACACATATTAAGTCAGAAACAAGCGTAAGAAATATGTCCTGATGTTATGATCATCTTTTTTATAAACCTATATTAAATTTAATTTAGTGCTTTCCTTATATTAAATCTTAAACAATAATTTAGTACTTAATAGAAATATAAGATTTAATGTTAACCAATATATAAAATAGTGCTTTCTCCGCCCTAATTGAAAATACAGACAAAAATAAAATATTGGAAAATTTACATTTTATTAAAATTTTAACTAAATTACATCACAGCAGAACTTTATGTATTTTACGTTAATTTAAAGGTGGTGGTCCCTCTCTTCGCAAAAAAAAGAAGGTGGTGGTCCCATTCCAAACGATACGATGCCATTACTCTTCATATTTTGAGCCCCTCTTAGCAAAGTTCAGGTCAAGTCCGAGTTTACCACGATTTGAGGTAGGCTCGAGTTCGGAAAGCCTCGTCGAGGCAACTCGAATTGTCTTAGAATTTAATAAAATCTCAAAAACTTCAAAACAAATTCTAAAATTTTTAAATCAATCCAATCTATTTTCTTATCTTATATTATTTTTTTACACGAACTTGAGTATAATTTAATATATAAAAATTGTAATTTATCTCAAATTTTAACCAGATCACTTATTTTAAATTATTGAATCATTATGCGGTTTAAACTACTTTTAATGAGTTAATAACCTAAAATTAAACAATTAATTTAATTTAAATAGTGAAATTTATAAAGTGATTGGATCACAAAAACTCCAACCCATGATCTTTACCAACAATAATAACATTTTTAAAATATTACTCAACGAAAAAATTATCTTTTTAAATTTATCAAAGTGAAATATTCAAAAATTATAAAATTATAAAATTAAGATTGCATATTAGTAGATATTATTTTTTAACATGATATTATAATTTTTTAAATTATTGGGTTCTGTTCTATCATTATTATTACAATAAAAGATATGCATATACATATATTTTAATAAATCATAACATATAATATTAATTTTCTAGAATAAAGTAAAGTTACCCTTATTTGGTGAAGCAGGGGTGACGGGTCCTGCAGGGGTAACTGGGACTGATCCTGCAGGAGATACAGGTCGTGCTGCTGTTACTGCATAGTCCGAAGGGGTGAAGACGACGAAGGCCAAGAGAAGGCATAGCATCATGGCGTATGCTTTCATTTTGGAGATGCAAGGAAAGCTTAAGGTGGAGTCGTAGAAAAGCTTAAGGAGGAAGTCGCATTTATAGTGGTAGGAGGGGAGCAGATCTTTATAATACTGCCATACTGGTCCGGTTCTGATTGGTTGTGAAATCGATGCGTTTGAATCACATAAAATTTTGAAGATTTTTAGATTTTTTAAAAAAGTTAAATTTAATTAAATATAAAACCAATGATTTTGATAAAAAAATTATTTAAATTTTAAGTGAGATGCAGAATTTTTTTAAAAAATGTTTTTGGGATTCTTGAAATTACTTTTTAAGCAAAAAATTTCAATTTAGATAATACTGCTTTGTTCTTATCAATTATAAATTAAATTTTATTATAATATTAATTGATTTTATTATTTTTAAGTTTTTATTAATTAATGTGATGGCTTATTTCATAAATATTTAAAATTTTGATTTAGTTCATTTTAAATTCATTATAATTTAATATTTTATTTTAATTTTAATTAATTTTATTTTTTAGTTCTTATTAAAGAATTGATGGGACATTTAATAAGTGTCACGTTTTATCAGTCCACGTGGCTATTTTTGGGAAGGGTTGTGTCCAGTCATTTTCTATCTCTATTATTTTCCCATTTATAAATAATTAAAATAAAGAAAAATTTATTATTTAGTAATATTTGTAATTAAATTTTTATTTAGTTAATTTTAAGTATTTTTAAAATTTTTATTAATTAATGTGATGGGATATTTCATAAATATTTAAAATTTTGATTTAGCTCATTTTAAACTCATTATAATTTAATATTTTATTCTTATTTTAATTAATTTGAGTATTTTAATTCTTGATAAATAATTTGATGGGACCTTTAATCAACGTTACTTTTTAGGGTCCACGTGGCTACTTTTGGGAAAAGTTATGTCCAGTCATTTTCTATCTCTATTATTATCCTATTTATAAATAATTAAAAATAAAGATAAATGTTATTTTTTAGCAGTCCACGTGTCTATCTTCGGGGAAAAGTTGTCTATTACTAATTTATTATGCCTACTTATAAATAATTAAAAATAAAGAAAAAAGAATAATTATTTAGTATCCTTTCCGATTAATATTATTTAAATTATTCATATAAGCGTAAGGTATAACTTAAATGGTATTGGTCGTAATAATTTTTATAAATAATAAGTATTTATTAATTATTTTTTAAAATGAAGGAATTTGATAAATATTTAAATCGACGTAATAATTTATAAATCACTTAAATAGAGTATTTTATATTAGATAAGTCTTATACGATATACACAAATATTTTAAATAAGAATTGAATAATATATATTTTTAATTAATTGAAAAGTATTATTACGTCATAATTAGTATCTTTCGTAAGAAGGCGATAATTGTGAGTGGCTCTAGTCATTCGCCTGGTCTTGGTCCTAGATATTATATGCTTCTCTACCTCCATTCTCCACAAAACACCGACACATGTCCTTATTTAATTGTTTGAAAATGAAGTTTTTTTTTTGTCTTTTTTTAACCTTCACAAAGTGATATACACGTTTTAGGAGTAGTCAAGTTAGTAGATGCAGGAGATGAAGTCAAGAGGTCTTGTATTTAAATCTCTTTATTTGTATTTTTTTTATTGAGCTTGTCGTATAGGACTTGCTTAATATGAAATATTCGATTAGTGTGATTTATAGACTATTATTTCAATTTAGAGATTTACCCAATACGAATCTTAAAGATAATGATTACGAGTTCCTCCGTTCCTTAAAAAAAGATACTCTACATTTTTATTAGTTTTATAAAAATTAAACTCACAAGAAATTATATAACTTAAATAAACTAATTAATAAAATAATAAATTTGATGGTTTTTATAATCATTATAACAAATATTATCCCAAAAAAACTATTTTAATTAAATAAATATTAACCATCATAAATATTTGAGTAAATTTAAACTAATATAAAATTCTTTTATAATTCTAATAAATTAAAAAGTTAAATTAAACTAACGTAAAATAAATATGATATATAGCTTAAACTCAAACTTAAAAATTCAAGTTTATATTATTTTTCTCAATTCAAGCCTTATCTAACTCATTGTCATCTCTATCATTAACCTAACCCAATCCGACCCAACCTCCTAACTTGAAGAACAGAACAAGACCGTAATACTTGAAGAAATGCTTCCATTGTTCAAGGCTACAAGCCCACAAGACGCACTTGCCTTAGTTAGCTATTAAAACACATGATATTTAGGCATCGAAACCTTCAGAGTAATAGGTAAACACCATAACTTGAACATGCTCAAATGTCCCTCGTATCCATTGACAACCTCTGTACCACCCATTAATGGAAACAAAAGAACATGATATTTAGCTAGGCATCGAAACGTTCATAGTAATAGGTAAACCCCATAACTTGAACATGTTCAGATGTCCCTCGTATCCAGTGACAACCTCTGCTCCACCCATTAATGGAAACAAAAGAAGGACTGCAAGAAAGTTATCTACAGTTAGCATCTTTTGTCATTCTCCATTGTCCTGTCCTACTCGCATATCCTCTTATCTTAACCACCACCTCTGAACTGCGGATTCCAAGAATAGGTAAGTTATACGTTTATAGTGAACATCCTACAAAACCGTTTGTGTGATGATAGGCGTGGCATGTGAGCCATTTAATGCAAGGTTTGATTATCCCTTGCTCACGAGAGGCATCAGTCCTTTTGTCTCCATCTTGTGACGCTGTGTAAATGTATGACTCTTCTTAAGAGCGAGAACGAGAAACCAAGTAGTCTTCCCCATTACTTTGTATAGAAGTTGATTCTTACGTTGTAAAGCACTAAGCTTTTTTGTACAAAATAAGTGTGATCACTCTCTCGGGAACCCATTGCTTTCTGTAGAAGTTGATTCTTACGTTGTAAAGCACTAAGCTTTTTCTTTTTTGTACACAGTAAGTGTGATCATTCTCTCAGGAAACCATAGCGTGTATAACATGGGTTATGTAATAAATGCTTAAAATTGTGAGTGCAATTAAAAATATCAATAAGTCGGATCGGGTCTGGTAATTTTCTTAGGAAGCCAGTGCGTGTGTATAAACTGGGATATGTAATAAATGTTTAAAATTTTAAGTATAAGTAGGAATGTCAATGCATCGAGCAGGGTCGGGTCAAGATCCAAGATTACATCAACTAGTGGCCTGACCCATGATCCGACGGGTCAACCCGACTCATCTTATAATTTTTTTTAAAAATATAAAAAATCACACTCTTTTTTAAGTAACGGTCGGGTCTCAAGCTGGACTCAAGCAGAGCACTTTTGGCCTACAATCAACTCGGGCCAAAATTAGCAACCCAAAGTATAAGACACTTTTTTTATGATTTAATATTTTTATTTTAATTAATTTTAGCATTTTAAAAAGGTTTTATTAAATAATTTGATGGGATGTTTAGGAGAATATATGATGTAGGGACCGAGCAAAGGTAAAAAAGTATCAAAAATATAAATTTTATCATTAAGATGGGTGATTTATACTATTAGATAAAGTACGTCCACATGATTATTTTAAGATGGTATCATGTCATTTTCTACCTCTATTATTAGCTTATATATAAATAATTAAAAATAAAAGAGAGTATTATTATTCATATAATTTAAATGATATTAGATATAATAATTTTGTTTTAAATATATTTATTTAATACTACTTTAAATAAATTAAATTATATTTTTTATTAGCTGAAGGATTATTATTATATCATAATTAGTTTCTTTCGTAAGCAGACCCCAGGTGACTGCAATAATTGTGAGTGGCTCTAGTCGTTTACGTAGAGCCATTATGCGTTTCTCTATCTCCGTTATCGACAAAACTACAAAAGGCCGACAGTTTTGGTGATGGAAATTTGTATGCTCCTACTCGACTTGTCCTTATCTAATTATTTGAAAATTCAGTTTTGTTTTCTTTTTTTTTAATTTTTATAAAGTGATATTCTACTTTTTTATTAGCTTTATAAACAATAAATTCACAACAAATTAAATAATTTAAGTAAATTCCTTCATTAAATAATAATTTTGATTGTTTTTATAATTATTATAACAAATATTACCTAAAAAATCTATTTCACCGAAAGTAGGTGACAAATAGACCAATCTAAAATCAATCCGATCGAAATTAAACTCAAGCTCATGTCATTTTTCGCACACGAGTTTTAAAAATTTCAAGCCTTATCCGACTCATTATCACCTCTATTATTAACCTAATTCAATCCGATCCGACCCGACCCGACGCGACGTCCTAACTTAAAACTTGCTTGTCAAGAAATTGTGCTTACTTGAGTTTCACCAAGAACAGAACAAGCCCATAATACTTGAAGTAATGCTTCCATTGTACAAGACTATACATGCCCACAAGACACAGTTGCCTTATCTAGCTATTGAAAGACATGATATTTAGGCATCTAAAGGTTCATTGTAGCAGGTAAACACCATAACCTGAACATGTTCAAATTTCCCTCATATCCAGTGAGAAACTCAGTACCCATTAATGGACACAAAAGAATCATTGCAAGAAAGTTATTGAGAGATGGTTTAAGTCGAGATTTGATCGATTAAGAACCATTTTATGTCAGCAAAATTGTATCTTTTGTCATTCTCAATTGTACTGTCCTCTTTGAATATCTCTATCTTAACCACGCCTCTGAACAGCGGAAACCGGAGTTCTGAATAACGGACAATACTGGTCGATAAGCGGATTAACATGCCTCCCGATCTTAACCCACAAACTTTGATGATAACCAGCAGTCACAGGGGCATGATACATGAGCTTCAACAGCTATCAGAAAGAATGGAAAGAGAAAATACAGATAAGGTTAGATCTTCGATCACGTTTCTGAAGATTTTATGGACTCAAACATTCCAAGCCTCTGAATAGTATATTGCGTGATAGAAATGGAAAGTTACCTGCCAGGACATGAAGGTTTGTATGATATTTCGCTGCCACCTGCAATTGAATAAACGATTTATATGGGAAATAAAAGGAAAGGAGAGTTTTCATCAGTAGGAACAGGTGGAGAAAGAAGGGATGAGCAACTCACGATGGCAAAGAGATAATCAAGAGGAAGCCAAGTCCAATCTCAGCATGAGAAGAAAGAATTGCCAAGGATAGTTGCGTTCGCCTCCACCCACACGCAAGGGTCTTCAAGATACCTCAGGTTCACCCAGAAAACTGGAACTCAAAAAAGAAAAATGAAAGAGCCCTTGGTACCAGATTAACACCGTTATCCTTATTATGGTCCAACTCTATTTTATAAAAATCTATCCTTTCAATAAATATAGCCCACAAAAATTAAACAATTAAGATTGGTCCAGAAACAGAGGACACAACAACTTTGAGATCAGAGGACTTGCGTCATCATGATGGTTTCAAAGCTGTGTTAAGCGGATGCACCAAACAAGGATAGTGCCTTGCAACCCCTAAGCAGCTCCTCAAACTCAGGAAAAGGCTCCCAAGCGAGCAACTGATTAAAGCCTTTTCGTTTCTGTTTTCTAGTAACTTCATTGTCAATTTTCAGACTTCTGTTTGTGTCAGCTTCAATATCGGCATATCACTTGGTTTTTCGCTGACAACTGTTTGCCTTTATATCTATTAAATCTCTTGGGAGACATACTTAAAAGTTGTTCAATTTCCTACCAAACCACAGGAAATGAGAAAGGAAAGGAAAACCTGTATAAGTTGGAACGATTGAAGTTACGCCTTAAAAATTTTGCAACCTGCTCGAAGGTTCGGCGTGAAATGGGAATTAAAGCAGTCCAACCTAACTATGTTAATGACAGAGAATTCAGAAATTGAGGAATGCTCACATTTGAGACAAAGATGTGAAGTGACAAACGTGAGACAGTAAACTTGCAAATTCCATGCCCTGGGTTTCTAAAAAGTATATACACCTGTTGATCAAAAAGAAAAGAACAACAGTCCACTAAATCGTAACTGGAGATTAAGACTAGGGAGCGTCGGATCTAGTTACCCCAAGTAGTGTGTACAACGAATATACAGATGAGCACGCAGTGCCCATAAATGATAACCGATATGCCCTGTTTGAAATATTTCTAGGCACTAAAGGGGTGAATTGATCATATTTCCGATTCTTTAGGACCAAGTGATTAGTGGTAGAAGTAGTGACCTACATGTTGTTAGTGATAGAAGTAGTGGGACTCAGTGTGTCTATAAATTTGGTCTAGTTTTAGTTGTAATCGTTACTTGCAATGTTCATCAGTAAAAGTTTCATCGCTCTCAATTATTTCTGCAAATTTCCTTCTTATTCATTTCTATCAGTGATATCAGAGCTATAGTTATGAACAACTCAAATCCACTTTCGATTCCAATTTTGGATGGGAAAAATAACAATCGATGGACTATCCAAATGAGAGTGCTTTTTGATTACCACGAGTTGCTAAGAGTCGTGGAGGATGGTGTTGCTGATCTTAGAGATGGTGCAAGGGATGAAGAGAAGGCTACCCATCGGGAAAACAACAAAAATGATAATAAGAAGGTCTTATTTTTCATTCACCAGGGAGTGAATGATGAAGTGTTTGAGAAGATTGCAGGTGCAACCACGTCAAAACACGTGTGGGATATCTGGGTGACGACGTACAAAGGTGCTGAGCGAGTAAAAAAGGTAAGACTCCAAACCTTGAGACGTCAATATCATATTTTGCAGATGAAATCGTCAGAGTCGGTGGCCAATTATGTAAGTCGACTTCTTGCTTTGACAAATCAAATGAAAATTTATGGAGAAGAGCAAAAGGAGCAAGACAAAGTGGAGAAGATCTTGCGGCAATCGAAGGTGAACATGACGTGTCTTTAATGACCTTTGGCGAGTTGTCAGGCACCTTGCAAGCCCATAAGCAGCGTATGAACGAGAAGAAGGCTAAGAAACCAATTGAGCACGAATTCCAAGCTCAATTCTGCATCAAAGGTGATCAAAGTGATGATGCAAGCAAGAAATCTGAAAGTTCTCGTGGGAGAGGACGAGGATAAGGTGGCCATTTTTCGAACAACAAAAATCGTGGTGGCTACAAAAACGATGGAACTACAAGCAATCGAGAGAATGATCTGGAAACTCATACTCAAATCGCCAGCAGTATATAAGGGATCGTGGTCGAGGACATGGTAGAACGAGGTATGATGAATCCAACGCCGAGTGTTCTGCATGTCATAAATATGGTCATTATGCAAATGAATCCGGAAACGTCAGAAATGAGCCACTATGTGCAAGAAAAAACTGATGACAATGATGGCGGTCATGCTCTCTTAATAGTCACGGCAGCGAGACACCAAACTACCACACATGGTTCCTCGACACCGATTGCACATACCAAATGTGCGGCAAAAGGGAGTTTTTTGCAGACCTTGATGAATCCTTCCATACCAAAGTCAAGTTTGTAGATGACAGTACTGTTCCATTAATGGGAAAGGGACAATCCTTATCAGCCTGAAGAAGGGAGACCACAAGTACATTTTAGATGTCTTTTATGTGCCAGAAATGAAGGCAAATTTGCTGAGTATAGGCCAGTTGTTGGAGAAGGGTTATGTAATGACTCTTCGTAATCGAACATTCTCTATATTTGATCAGCGAGGTACATTTTGTTCTTAAGGCCCCTTTAACGAAAAATCGTACGTTTCAAGTTGACATTTCTGGTGGTGTGCATAATTGTTTAAATGCAATTATAAAAGATAAACCTTGAGTGTGACATTTGCGGCTTGGACACTTGAATTTTCAGAGTCTAAAGATGCTTGCTCAAGGAAATATGGAGAGAGGCATGCATACGATACACCATCCTGAACAACTATGCGAAGCTTGCATTGTTGGCAAGCATAATAGAATGGCCTTCGCAGCGGAGCAGCACCAACGAGCATTTCAACCTCTTGAGCTGTTGCGTCTGCTCATGTCCTAACAGACGCAAGGAAAAGCTAGACGATCGAGCCAAAAAACTGTTTCATCAACTACAAGCGTGGAGGATACAAGTGCTGAATTATGTTGTTTTATGGAACCTGCAATATTGAAGTTAGTGGAGGATCTAGCAGGTTCAGTGAAGGTGAGGA
>JAOSBN010000001.1:29447952-29484612 GCA_027563595.1 Erythroxylum suave | reverse complement strand
GTAACTTACATTACTTGCATTTCTTGCAAAGCACAAACATTACATGAGAGTTACAACAACAGGAAGTGTTGAACTTCTGAAGCATTTTGTTTTGTTCGAGCAGAAACACAAGTTTCAGTAGTTGTTGAAGAAACTACAAACATCAGGTCTGGAAGTTACAGCTGGAGTGAAGGAGTGAGTGTGTAGTTGAATTGGCAGCATCTAGCAGCATTGAACTAGCTCCAGCTTCAGTGACAAACAGACTGGTGCTGCTCTTGAAGTTCATTGCTGCAACATTTGTATAGAGTTGGTACAGAGGAAGGGAGCAGCTGGAGCACCTTGTAGGGAGACTTGTCCATCAGCAGATCAGGTTCTACAGATTCAACCTCCATCAACAAGCTGTTCAATCCTACTACAAAGAAAGTAATTATCAGTCGAGATGTGACTTTTGCCAAAGAAGAAGCTTGGGACTGGAGCAAAGATGCTCAACGTCAGAATCGTGTTGTTTCTTTTCTTCAAGAACTAGAAGTGCCTGTGCCTAATGCAAATGGAGAATTGCCATCAAATTCTCCACGAGCAATTTTTGCCTCAATTTTCTGCGGAATTTGAAAGGTCTCATCTTCAGCGCCAACCACCAATCCATCTGCAAGATTATGAGGTAAATGTTGATAATGAAATTGATGATGATGGAGAATCAGCACACTTCGCTTTCCATAAAGATTGTGAACCAGTGACATTGGAAGAAGCGGTTTAAAATCCAAAATGATTGGTTGCTATGCGCCAGGAGATTAAAGCAATTTAGAAAAATGATACATGGATGTTTACAGATCTTTCACAAGGCCAGAAAGCTATTTATGTGAACTGGATTTTTAAAATCAAAATGATGTAAGATGGTGAGGTGGAGAGATACAAGGCAAGATTGGTGGCAAAAGGATTCGAGCAACAACCAGGGTATGATTATGAAGAGGTATTTGTTCCTATAGCTCGAATGGAAACTATCAGATTATCGATTGCTTTGGCAACACAAAAGCATTGAAAAATTCATCAAATAAATGTCAAGTCAGTTTTTTTAAATGGCCCCGTTGAAGAAGAGGCATTCGTCAAGCAACCACCTGGTTTCATAAAACAAGGTAGTGAGATTGAAGAAGGCTTTGTATAGCCTGAAACAAGCTCTAAGAGCTTGGAACAGGCGTATCGACTCATTTTTCCTCAAGGATGGCTTCAACAAATGTTGCTCGAGCATGCATTGTGTGTGAAACAAAGTGGTTTAGGGTTGAAGTACCGCAAATCTAAGAAACAAAGTGGTTGATATTCTAACCAATCCATTGAAGTATGAACCCTTTGTCAAGTTGTGTACTATGCTTGGTATGACTACATTGTCAAATCCCAACAGTGACTGATCTACATTGCGGTGAGAATAAGTACTGCAATTTTCAAATACAGTCATATATTTAAATCTGCAAGCGAACAATCCGAGGTTAGAGGAAAGTGCAGTGTCACCGCAGAAATTAATAAGTAGAAAAAAGGTTGCGGTAAGAAAGTACGTAAAAATTCTACTTTCTATTAATAACCTTCTGATAATTATTATTTTCTATTATACCATCAATTAATAGAAAGCAAATCTAATGTATATGATTAATAATATATTTTTATGAAATATTTTATTTACTAAATTTATTTTATTTATATTTTTCTTATTTTGATTTAATATGTTATCATTTATAATTTTAAATTTATATGACCAATAATATATTTTTATGAAATATTTTATTTACTAAATTTATTTTATTTATATTTTTTATTTTAATTTAATATTTTATTACTTATAATTTTAAACTTACACGACTGGTAATATATTTTAAATTATTTATACAACAATTAATAGTTTATTAAATCAATAAGCTTTTTATTCATTTTATCTCTTTTCAGAAACCGCAACTGTACTTATCAAACACCTATTTTTACGTTTCAACAGTTGCTAAAACAAAAATCTCAAACACATAAGTACTTATTCAATTCACAGGTTAATTTTAGCATATTATTAACCGTCACTGATCTCCCAAACCAAATAAGATACTATTTTTGCTTGAACCAGAAATTGCTGAAGTCCCAAAGGCTCTATGGGCTGATCCTGCGTCGTAAACATTGTTGATGGAATCAGAGAGTTCAAAAGTGAGTCGCAATCCCTAATAATTTTTTAAATTGAGACATTTAAAATTTTTAGCATAAGATTTTTTTTAATGATTTAGTTTATTTTTAACTAAATATAGTCTAATATTTTATAATTTTTATTATTGTTATAATTAATTTTAGTATTTTAAAGTTTTTATTAATTAAAGTGAAGAATTTTGAGTATAAGATACTTTTTTTTAATGTTTTAGTTCTTTTTTAACTCATTATAGGTCAATATTTTATTTTAATTTTAATTGATTTTAGGTTTTTAAAATTTTTATTAAATAATTTGATGGGACATTTAACAAATGTTCTTTTTAGCAGTCCACGGGGCTATTTTGGTAAAAATTTGTCAAGTCATTTTCTACCTTTATCATTATCCTATTTATAAATAATTAAAAATAAAGAAAAAAGAATTATTATTTAGTAACCTTTGTAATTAATATTATTTAAACTATTCATATATATGTAAAGTATAATTTAAATGGGGATTAGTCATAATAATTTTTGTTTAAAATAATAGGTATGTATTAATACTTTGAATAAATTGTATTGTTAATTAATTGAAAGATTATTATTACATCATAATTAGTTTCTTGCACACGAAGATTCCAAATCAATGCAATAATAACGAGTGGTTCTAGTCATTCACCTAGCCTTGGATATTATTATATTTCTCTATCAAAACTGTCGGCAGAATTAAGTATTCAAGCCTATTGGCACTTGAATCTAAAAAAGTTCCAAGCTTTGTCCGCCTTTACCCCTATCCAACCCGACCCACGTCCTAACTTGAAATTTGTTCATCAGGAAAATGTGCTTACTTGAGTTCATCCAAGAACAGAATAAACCCAGAATACTTGAAGAAATGCTTCCATTGTACAAGGCTATACATGCCCACAAGACACAGTTGCCTTAGGTAGCTATTGAAAGACATGATATTTAGGCATCTAAAGGTTCATAGTAGCAGGTAAACACTAAACCTGAACATGTTCAAATGTTCCTCATATCCAGTGACAACCTCAGTACCCATTAATGGAAACAAAAGAACCATTGCAAGAAAGTTATTGAGAGATCGTTTAAGTCGAGATTTGATCAATTAAGAACCGTTGTATCTCAGCAAAATCTAAAGTTAGTATCTTTTGTCATTCTCCATTGTCCTGTCCTCTCTGAATATCTCTATCTTAACCACCACCTCTGAACAGCAGAAACTGGAGTTCTGAAGAACGGACAATACTGGTCGATAAGCGGATTAACATTCCTCCCGATCTTAACCCACACACTTTGATGATAACCAGCAGTCACAGGGGCATGATACATGAGCTTCAACAGCTATCAGAAAAAATGGGAAACAGAAAATACAGATAAGGTTAAATCTTCGATCACGTTTCTGAAGATTTTACGGGCTCAACATTCAAAGTCTCTGAATAAAACATATCGTGTGATATTACTAGAGTATATTACATGATCGAAATGGAAAGTTACCTGCCAGTACATGAATGTTTGTATGATATTTCGCTGCCACCTGCAATAAATCATACATCAATTGAATAAACGATTTATATTGCAAATAAAAGGGAAAGGAGAGTTTTCATCGGTAGGAATAGGTGGAGAAAGGAGGCATGAGCAGCTCACGATAGCAAAGAGATAATCAAGAGGAAGCCAAGTCCAATCTCAGCATGAGAAGAAAGAATGCCAAGGGTAGATGCGTTTGCCTCCACCCACACACAAGGGTCTTCAAGATACTTCCTATTCACCCACAAAACAAGAACTCAAAAAAGAAAAATAAACAACTCCACAAGCATTGGCGATTATTATCACGATGCTGATGGCTCTAGAAGAGTATGCAAAACATGCCACCGACAAATAGGATAATCATGATGGTTTCAAAGCTGTGTTAAGCCGATGTACCAAACAAGGATAGTGCCTTGCAACCCCTAAGCAGCACCTCGACCTCAGGAAAAGGCTCCCAAGCTAACGATCGATTAAAGCCTTTTCCTTTCTGTTGTCTAATAACCACATTGTCATTTCTCAGAATTCTTTTTGTGTCAGTTTCAATATCAGTAAATCACTTGGTTTTTCGCTGACAACTGTTTGCCTTTATAGCTATTAAATCTCTTAGAAGACATACTTAAAACTAGTTCAATTTCCTACCAAACCACATGAAATGAGAAAGGAAAGGAAAACCTGTATAAGTTGGAACGATTGAAGTTACGCCTTAAAAATTTTGCAACTTGCTCAAAGGCTCGGCATAAGATGGGAATTAAAGCAACTGCAGAAATAAAAAAATAAGGTCAGTCCAACCTAACTATTATAATGACAGAGAATTCAGAAATTGAGGAATGCTCACATTTGAGACAAAGATGTGAAGTGACAAATGTGAGACAGTAGATGAAGTAGATAAAATCTTTGGTTGCAATTATTGATTGGAAGTAAACTTGCAAAGCTTGCAAATTCCATGCCCTGGGTTTCTAAAAAGCATATAAACATGGTTAATCAAAAAGAAAAGAATAACAGTCTGCTAAATCGTAACTGGAGATTAAGACTAGGAAGTGTAAGATCTAGTTACCCCATATAGTGTGTACAATGAATACAGAGATAAGCATGCAGTGCCCATAAATGATAGCCGATATGCCCTGTTTGTAATATTTCTAGGCACTAAAGGTATGATGGCAAGCACAGCCACAATAAAAACCTGTAAAGAATGGAAGAATGGAAGAAAATTTAACAAAATCATACTGAAGCATAAAACTAAAAGAATTACGTGGAAGAGTTCAATTTCTATAAATCAAACCAATGTCTTTCTTTTCACTTTTTCCATTCATCCAATGTCATCCAGTATACATTTGAAGTATGTGTCTATTGTAATCAAACCGATTTGAACAACAACAGTTGGAGCTCCAAATTTCCAGACAAAGAAATTTAAACCAGGCAAAATCATTTTCTACTCTGAAACCAACAATAATCCAATTGCAAAAATGGAGAAGTGAAGTCTAGTAAGTCATCATCTAATGAAATCAGTATCTGTGTCCACTCTCAATTTCGTTGTTTCTCAAAATACATCTAAAGAGGCAAAATAAGCAAGCACATATAAGAGAAAGTGTCATCCAGTATACCCAGGCATTAACAGAGAATTGTATAGTTTGTCGATCCCAACGGATAGCATTTGGACTTGAACCAGAAGTTGCTGAAGGCCCAGAGGCTCTATTGGCTGATCCTGCATCATAATCATTGTTTGGATGGAATCAGGAAGCAAGTTCAAAAACAATAAAATATAACTAGACTTCTTTGTATAATATTTTGGTATCGGAACTCATATAGCATTTTTCTTTTCTGTCATTTCACTATAAGGACTCAAAACTATGAACCTGTGGCTCGTGATCGAGCTTGGTCGCTGGAAGATGCCGACGGTTTTGTTGATTGAGATGATCCAGTTGTAGACATTGCCTCCACTACAAGATCAGGGTCCTGCCAAATGGCGCCTAAATGTTATCTAAGGCAACAATATACATGTAACACTGCAAAAGTGAGACAGTGAGCACAATACAAAAGATCTTAAGTCGGAAAGATACAAAATTTTGTCTGATATATGAACTAGTCAGTACAGTACAAGGACAAACTTGAAGTAAATTAAAAGATAGAACGAATTGTCACGAAGATTCCAACAAATCTCTTTAACTATAACGCACAACCAATGGAATAAAATGCACAGATCATAAACAGACTGATGAACACAATATCCATATTCAAGAAATCAACACCCAACACGATATAAACTGCACGTGGGTGTGAATCGAATTAAAATGACGCATCACCAACCCAAGAAAATGAGAAACAAAGAAAAGAAAAATCAGTTTAAGGTTTAGCAACTAAATAAAAAGTCACAGCGACGAGCATAAACAAAAACCACTCCAATACAACTCCCAATACATACGCATCGTACAGAAAGCCTATAACTTTTGGAACAAAATCCCAAATCACAGCACAATTCACTTGGAATAAATCAAAAGAAGAAAAACCCAGATAGAATACTGCGCCGCAGTCCCAAAAGTCCAAAGAATCAATAGTAAGTACAGCGTGAAAGAAAAAGACAAAGTCCATGTATTGAGTATGAATTGGAAATGGAAAAGATTATAGCACGGACGATGTAGCGCTGGTAGAACTTGCGCTTGAAGTGGTCGACGACGTCGGAGCGAGAAGCCAAGTGGGGAGGGATAAGGATGTTGGACCAATAATCCGGCCACCGTGGATCGTTGTCGTAATCGTACGCCGCCGCCGCAATTCTTTTCAGCTTTTGCGCTTCTTCTCGATCTTCCTCACCCATCTGATCTCCAAACTTTTGTCGTAGATTCCTTTCCGATGTCCAAACTTTGGGCGTTCTTGGAGAAAGAAATGAACAGTAGCAGAGAAGCTGATTATCGATTTGAGGTCTCAAGTCTCAACAACTAACTACTTGCTTGCTTTCTACGGTGGACTTTCTTTTCTGTGTTTTTATGGTCATACGACGTCGTTTAAAAGAAAATTGTGAGTTTTTACAAGAAAAAAGTCATAATTTCAAGAAACTTCGTGTTGCTATTGTTACTCCAAACACCAATAATACCTGATTTTGTTAAATAGAGATGGCAATTTCGGTGCGGCCTATTTTTAGCCTAAGTTGGATGGATCATGGATCAGTTCGATCCTGTCCGTAGCTTGCCAAAGTTGGAAAAAACGAAGTCGTTTAATCCAAAACGAAGTCGTTTAGTAATTTTTTAAATTAAAAAAATATATAAATAGGCCGAGCCAGGTGGCCCACCATTGGGTCAGGACACGAGCCGACCGAGGCTCCCATTAACATCCCTATAGTTAGGCTGCAGGTCTAAAAAAATTTAGACTTGGTTTGGAGGAGCAGTAGCGATTGACAACCTGCTGAAATGATAAGTACTTATTTTCAATAAGTACTTATATGTTTGGGATTGTTGTTTTGGCAACTGCTGAAACGTGAAAATAGGTGTTTGACAAGTGCGGTTGTAGTTACTGAAAAAAGATAAAATGACTAAAAATCTATTGATTTAATAAACTATTAATTATTGTATAAAAAATTAAAAAATATTATTAACCATATAAATTTAAAATTATAAATAACAAAATATTAAATTAAAATAAGAAAATATAAATAAACTAAATTTAGTGAATAAATATTTCAAAAACATATTATTAGTCATATAAGTTCAAATTATAAATATTAAATTATTAAATTAAAATAAGAAAATATAAATAAAACAAATTAATTAAAAAATATTTCACCTTACTTAAATATTATTGCCAAAAACTCCATTTTATTAATTAAGTAAGGACATAATGGAAAATACTAAAATATTATGAGGTTATTATTGGAAAATAAAATTTCCACCGCATAAGCAGTTTCCTACCGCAGCCCTCTTTCTGCTTATCTATTTCTGCGGTGACACCGCAGTTTTCTCCAACCTGCGGTTGTCAGGCGCAAATCCAAACGTATGATTGCGTTTAGAAACTGCAGTGGATAAGTACTTATACCTACTGCACCGCAGATCTAAACACAGCCTTAATAGTTCGAAACTTTATGTTTAATGATACAAAATGGGTCAATTTAGTAAACTCTAAAATACAAATTTAAAATTAAAAAGACTTAAAATTTAAGAATGAATATATAAGAGAGTTTAGATTTTAGAAGATTTAAATTAGGTAAGTATTAAATTACATATTTAAATCATAATTTTTATATAATCAAGATTTAAATTAAAATTCAAATTTAAGAATAAATATATAAAGAGAGTTTAGATTTTTAATAGATTTAAATTAGGTGAGTGTTAAATTAAATATTTTTCTTAAAATTTTATAAAAAATATTTACCATTTTTAATTATTTTTAATAAGTAACTATTAAATCAATTTAAATTTCAAACGAACAGGATTTTTAATAATAAAAATTACGTTATAAATTAAAAGTAAAATTGCAAAGAATAATTTTAAAAACAATAATTTGGACCAATTAATTTAAAATCAAAATAATTTAAATTAGTTTCAATTAATTTTGATAAAATGATATTATTTTATTTAAAATATATATATATATATATATTTTACCTTAGTTTGAATTCTTTGACCTATATGTAACCAAATTTTAAATTATACTTTTGTTTTTAATAATAATTTGAATTCTTTGACCTATATGTAACTAAATTTTAAATTATACTTTTATTTTTAATAAAATAAAATAATGTTGTTTTTATAATAATTCTAATTTCACGTTGGCCAATCCCATCCCTAGAGATGAATTATTCTGTTGTATCAAAGGTGATTACCCGTTGGCAGGAAATAAGTAACTCTAATTAGCTCGGCCCAACAAACCTAAGCCCGTCTTGTTTTGTCTTGGCACACGAAAACGATACAGAAACGTCGACATAGCCGGACTGCTGCAATGGACGGCGGACCACGGCTGAGGCCCAACCGACGAAACAAACAACACGCCATGGAAGTTAGAATGAACTCGTTATCTCTTTGCTTCCTACTCATCTGGGTTCGTTGTGTTGTCCTCTTCGGGCCTTTTTCTGACATTTGATATACTGAATTATGATTTCTGTATACATGTTTTGGTGCATCATTGGGATGCTGGTTTGCCTCGGTTGTTTTTCAATCCTTTTTTTTAGAATAGGGAAATTCGTAATTGTTATCGATCAGATGTGTACTGAATAAACCTTCATATTGATATAATAATTTACAAATCACGCTAATTAGGCACTTGTATAATAGGCTCAATCGAGATAATATAAACAGGAGAATTCGATCACAGAACCTTTTAACTTCATAATCTCCTTCTCCTAACTCGACCAACTCAATCACCCTTTAAGGGGCTTGAAATCAACAACTGAAAAGACAGAATTAAGAGGAGTTAAGTAATGCGCAATATAATCAATCTCCCTAATTTTGAAATAATTTAGTAAATTATTTGACAAACCACGTTTTGTCTATGCACATATTATTCTTCATCAAGATTTCATTTTGAGGAGATATCTTCACTTCTAAAAGCATTATGGTCACATTTAGTAACACTTTCATTTCTATAGAGAACTATTCTCATGATTTTGTATAGAAAAAGATGTTTCATACGGTTGTATTAGACTCTTTTTAATGCCATCGATGCACATAGTGTTATGATAATGGCAAGCATCTGCCTGGTCTGTAACGATGTTGAATTTCATCAACAAAGTTAAGCATAGAGCTTTATTGGCATCGGGTTGACAAATCGGGTTCGACCCGATTTAATAAAACAATGTCATTTTAATTTCGGATACAAATTTAACTAAACTTTAAATGATCCAACTTTTTCAAATCATATAAATATACATAATAATAATCAAAGATAAGTAGAGACAATCTTAATTTTTATAAGAGGAGGAATACGCTTCGACCATTTCTAACTACAAACTGCAAAATACAGTTAGTTGAATTCAAAATACAGTAAATTTAGAAAAAAATAATTTCAAGTAGTAACTGCATATTTACCCAAACAATTACATATTTACAAAACAACTGCTTATTTACCAAAATAATTACATGTTTACAGTAAGTATGGGTAACTGTAAAATGCAACGAACTAATGCAATTCGGTTAGAGTGAAAAGTATGGACATTTACTAGAAATTGGACTTCGGTTGGAGTTGGTCTTGGACCTCTTGGTCGCCTAATTACTGGTACGAAGAATTACATTAAATACAGGAATGACCTCCTGAAGTCATGTGTTGCATCTTTCCATCATATATTTATTACTACGCCAACAACTTGTACGCATCCTTTTGAAAGGATGAGTCAGAAGGTCAACCCCTCCACTCCCTCTTTCTCTCCCTCTCTTCTCTCTTCTATAACTACATCTCACTTTCTCTCCACAAGTGCGTGCTCTGTAACATCTCCCATATTTACACTTCCTCTGCTAAGATCTTTCTTCTGTCTTCTCTGCAAATTCTCTTATTCTCACTGCCAGTCTTGTAAGTACTATCAATTTTCCTAGCTAACTACAACGGTTTTTGCTCTTCCTATTGTCCTTCTCAGTCATAATAGTCTCTTACTTTCAGCTTTCTTTCTCTTTCTAACTTCTGGGTTTGGATGATTGTCAGTCTACTAATGAAGGGTTGTTTTTGTTTTTTCGTTTACTTGCAGGTTTGTGATTATAGATTCGACATGTTGATGATGGGAATTGACAAGGTAGTGGTGAGCTTAAAGTCCAAAATAAGGTCACTGAAGATGAAGAAAGTTTATGATAAGATCGAAAAGAGTGACAGCATGAGAGTGGAGATAAGAAGCAAGAAGGCCAAAAAGATTATTGAGAAGACACTAAGAATTGCAGATTCACCCAAGACCAGAACTTATGCTTTTTAATCCAAAGTAGAACACTATATATATCATGGTTTTAAATTGCGGACTGCAATACTCCCTCTCATCTGTAATTACCTTAATCGCTCTCTCAATCCGCAATGAAACCCCTGTTATATATGTGTGTGTTTCACTTCTTCAGTAAGATTTTCTTTTTCTGTTTGCATCAATTATGTTTTGTTTCTGGAACTACTTACCCTATCAAAGGCAGTACTAGCTGTTGTCTTGTGTCTCTGTTGTCAAGTATAGCTGTTAAGATATGGCCTTAGGTTGACGACAACAGAAGGATCCATGGTTGCAACAACCAGCTCTTGACACGAACATCCTTTGCTGTCCACTCAGCAGCTTTGGTCGGATCAGTAGGCTTAAAATCCGTGGCATCAGCAGTACCCCATAATTCTTTCCCCTTAGCATAAATTCTGGAACTGAAATTCACACGCAAGATAATTCTCGCCCGAAAACTAGATACAAGTTATCTCTAATTTCACCACGAATACAATGTCATGAGAAGTACCAACATGTCTCACAATAGATGAACCAAGAACCTGAACCAATCAGAAATTTTTCACAAAGAATTGGAAAAACAATAAACTCCAAAAGACTGATACCATAACAAATCAAGAATAACATAACAAGATTTTTGTGGAAATTATTAGTGTGATTCCTTTGAGCTTTCCTTCCTGTATATAATAATTTGTACAACATATCATATTGACATTTGTACGCCAAGGTGAATGTAAGAGTGGTAGAGTTACTAATATAATATAGCTGATTCCAGTGGCTCAACATTTCACTATTCATCTACCAAAGAAATTGACTCTCTATTCCAATTATTCTTTTTTGCTGGGATTTGCTAGATGTTTGGTTTTAACTAGTTTTTCCTTTTTTGATAATCAATCGCTATTTTTCAAACCTTGTGTCTATCTAACAAGTTGACTCGGAACAACTAATTGATAATAGACTCTAAAACACAGCAAATAGGCACCAACTAATACAAAATTTATAGTTGAGTGATTGGAAAGCTTTCCCCAAAAGCTTAAACAATTTGTTTCTTTATTAATTACCATTTGAAGCCATCGATGTCATAGCTCGACCTTCCTTGTCTTGTCCACATTTACAACGACATTACGGTGGCATAAGGCTTGACATAATCGATTGGACCTACTTAATAAGTAGTCTTTAATAAAGATGACAAATTGGTACTGGTTTATGGGTCAAATTCGGTATAACAGAATTCTGATTTACATTTTTCAACATAATTTTTCATCTAATCAATCATAAAAACTCGACTCTAAGTAACTCAAATTAGCAAGTTAAATTATGTTTAATCAGTTTGAGCATTTAGGTCTAATCACGTTTGAGTTTAAATATTTTAGAATTATCAAGTTCATATTCAAATATTAAAATATGATCAAGTTTAAATTCAAATTTAAATTTGTTTCTAAATTCAAACTCATTTAAAACCGAACTTATTTTCATCCCTTATCTTTATAATTATCTGTAGACTTAAATCGAAAGATCATATTTGTAATCTAAAACTTTGATGAAATCTTTATTTTTGTTCTCATTTTTCTTGGGGGGCAGCTGATCCAAGAGCAAGAGATGGAATTGAACCAATTCCTAAATCCTGAATCGAAACCATTATGTCTTGAATCCAACATATTGAATCCTACCAAAGGTTTAGAATGGAATCCACTATACTTATTTTCGTAGATAAAATAGTGTAAATTTTGATCATAATTTTTTTTTTTGTAATAGATAATCATAGTTCTTTCTTTTATGAGATTTATCCCTCTCTTTCTCATCCACTACAGAGAATCTAACGAGGGTGTGAAGCAAATCTGACGATACGGTTGATATTTTACTTGTTGACAACATCTTCCCCACTTGTGGGATTGTCCAAGCTTCATGAGTGGTGGAGCAAACAGAGGCAAAATCTAAAATAATCAAGAATTCTAAAGAAGCACAAGGACCCTACGTGACTTCGCTATTTTAATATAGACGACAAAGACAAGCAAGAAAGATGGTTTGTGAGAACTAGGAGTGATAAGAACATCTGAGGCTCAGAATATGAGATATAAAGACAACGTGAGAAGTTGGTCCTTATTTGGCACGTAACAATACATGCTCAAAAAGTCAGGTCCACATTCTTCCCTGCTTATTGGTTTACAGAGAGGAGTGTCCACATGAAAAAATATGCACTAGGCAACCACATAAACTATTTCATAAAAGAAAGGTGCTTTTGGAACATCATGGTATTATTGGTGTTTCTAGGACGAAGTAGTTAGAATCTTCATGCATTATCGAAGCTGACAAGTAAACTAAAACGAGATTGCGTACCTTTAGGACCTTGTCTTGTAGTACCGCAAGAACTCGACTCTTTAATGGATCTCCAATGGCAATCAACATGTAGCTGTGACTGTTTTCTTAACGAAGACGAAAACATTTAACCTTTAGTTTGAATTTGAAGAGGGTCCAGTAAACTTCAGAAGATTAGCCAGAGTTACAATCAAGCAAACTATCAAGCTTAAATATTCTGTGTTCTGAACATGAGAACCAAGTTCAGATTTATGAAAAGTTTTAATAAGTCAATTCAAATCATCCCATTTTTCAGAATCAGTTAGAAGATTATCAGACAAGAACTAGAGATCAACATTTTTCATTTATATCAGACGACCAGATCTTAAGGTTTACACTGTTATAAATCATAGAGGATTATAGGACATTCCCACAAATAATTCAACAAAATGAGGGTAATAGGGACCTGATGGAGCTGATTTACCTTTGGAAGTGAGATAAGGAACTAATTAAAGATGTGTCTAGTCATTATGGAGATACCTAGATAATCAATAACAAACTGTCGTAGGCTCCTAAAACCCAGAAAATTGTGAATCTTTCTTGATTGATTTAACACAAAAGTCCAAAAGACCTTGACCATCAGTATGCATTTTCAATGCGCAAGTGCATTAAGCTTTTGGCACAATATTGGCAGCAACTCTATCAACGCACGCTAGTACCAATTATGGTGGTAAAGCATTTGGAGATCCCTGCAATGAACGCAGGTCCAAGGTGACAGAGGGGGATCTAGACAGTAGGAATGAATAGATCGAGTTTGGCAGACATGACAATGAATGAGGAGATCCTCAGGTTCAGTACAGCGGCATTCAATACATACTGGACCTGCAAAGGACTGTTAAATGAAAGGAAAAGGCTTAGCTTCAAGATAATAATCCCGAAAAGGATTCTATGTGTAGAATATACATCCTTCAAAACAACGCGATAACATTAAGTTGTTAATAACAAAATTCAGTGGCATATGACTATATCCCTTCATATCATGTAACATACAAATCCTAGCTGCTCCGTACAGGAAATACCGAACAATGGCCTCAATTAAGCTATATATATATTCTCTTACGTCCTCCAATGGCCAAAGGAGGAATTATTAACAATTAAATGATGAATGCCTCGTTAGAAATAGCATCGTTCTCTCGTGGATGTGATTGGTTGTTAAAATTTTTTTTTTTTACTTTTTGAGGCTTCACCTTTCTTGATTCAATCACCATACTTAGATGCGTTGTCATTCCTGTAATAAATCAAAGTGGTACATGTATATGAACTGATATCCATTCTCAGGGTCATTTTATCCTCCATAGTACAGTTACAAGTTTACTTAAATTACTCTCTTGTCATTAACAAAAAGTTAATGAGGAAATAAAAAAATTACAGTTCATATTTTCTTCATCAGATGTGAATAAAACAACAGAAATAATGTAATGCAAATGAAGCACAACAAATTCGATAACCACTTTTTATCTTGCAAGAAGCTTAAAGGAAGGTAACAGATTACAGAGTGATCAAAAGATTTCTGGACATTTCTAAAACTGTTTGCTGGACAAAATGACTAATGAGGGAATGAAATACCCCATGTATATCTCAAATAGCAAAAGATAAATACAAAATCAGTAACTAGATAGAATTTGTAACAACAAAGTCGTATTGGTTTATAATCACAAGCATGAGATTTACCTGGTTACCAACTAATTGTCTTTCTTGATAGACTAAATTGAAAACACCTGTGGCTGATGAGGCAAGTGGTATAGTCTGAGAGTAAATTTTCTGATCAGAAGTGGCTGCATCCTCAACCTTTGTAATACTCAGAAAACTAGCTTTGCACAAAGGACAAGTAGATATCCTTCTGCGTGAAGCCTACACATATGGTCGCGGCAGAATAAACTTCAGCTAACGGAATGCAGCATATAACAGAAATTGAAAACTATCACCTGAAACTGTAAGATGCTCTCGTGTACTATGTAGCATAATTGCAAATAGAGAAAGTAGAAAACAAGATGGAAAACTTGTGAAACATCAAATGAAACAATTATCAAGCATGCAATTCAAGTTTGGCAGTGCATTAATGATAAGGGAACAACAAAAGTTAAACAAGAAGACAATAAGTACCATATGATCAGCCCAGTTTTGGATGCATGAATAACAAAATCGATGTCCACATGCCAAAATCCCTCTGGTTGAACTGAACTCAGTCCAACATATAGCGCATGATATATCCACTGAAGTGGGTAATGTTGCAGTAGGGTCATGCAGATCCTCATTTTGGATATTTTCAGGCGGGTCCTTACTGGCTGTAGCTTCATTTGATCTTTCCATTGCTCTTAGTACACTTATGGGGGATGAATTTGAATTACCAGAAGCAGCGGAATTCTGATCTCTAATATCTTCAATTTCATCTAATTGCTCGGCCGTAAAATTGTCATCCTCATTCAATGCAGCCCCTGATGTTCCTCCACTTTGGAATAATTCAATAATCCTTTCATCATTTATTGTTTGAGCTGGAGCTGCTGTGTCAGTTTTCTTATTAACAAATCGATTTGGATAGCTTTCTTCATCAGAATCCAAAACCACTGTCTCCAGTTTGTCTCTGCCAGAATGTTTGTTCGTGAGTCTCCTACCATCGCAACTGGAATTCACCAAAGAAGTGTCTCCAATGTAATCAGTTATCTTTCTTTTTCCTCTTGTTGAACGCATATTAGTATCTGCGTAAGGCTCCACAAGTCTTGCAAATCTTTTCTCCCTTGGAGGACGCATAGAAAATTCCGTATCTGAATCTCCACACTTTTCGAGGTGGAAAGGCAAGGAATATGTTAATAAGAAGAATCAAAAGTTCCTTTTAGCTAAAGCGCTAATCAAACTGAACAATGAAAGAAATGTCTCATGAAGTGCCTAAATAAAATAAGAATTCGCAATAACTATTTGCATAAAATTGGTATTAAAAAGGACAAATAATTAACTACGATGGGACCGGAAAATGCAGCTATGTAACATGAGCGACTCAAAACCAGGCTCAAATGCTTATGCATACAAACTTTATCTTTCCTGAAATTGGCTTTTTCTTGAGAAAGGCCAAACTATATTTTATGCATCCACTTGCCTTCTCAAGAACAGATATCTTTCCCATCTGTCATACCCAACTTTCACACTCTACGGAGCACAAACGTCCATCAAAATAATACTTTCAGTGACTCAAAGAAACTCCAGTAAAATAACCAAGATGTAATAACCCCCGAGTGCCACAACTGTGTTCTCCAATGAGCATATCTTGAAGTACTGAATTTACAACTCTTTAAGTAGTTGTTATCATAACAAAGGTTGACTATCTTGGCCAAACAGAGGAACAAATAAAGTGCTTTACATTAAAATCTAGAAATTTTAAAGGATAAACTTTGATAGAAAGACAAAACAAGCTGAAGGTTAAAAGTGAGAATAAACAAAAATGAACAGGGCAAAGAACTCTTATTGCTACTACATTATTTTATTGTTTAAAATTTGAAGAAGAAAGGGAGCCAAGAATTACTCGCATCCAATACCTCTCGAATAACTAGCCTAGATGAAGGAATCTGCTCAAGGCATTCTCTGCTACCAGACCATTTTTCTTGCCTTGAACTTTTTCTGCAGCATTTGTGCCTTGAGTTATACTTTCTGGTTTTGTTGTTTCTGGCCACGTGACATGAATCCTGCAGTTCAACCGTGAAATGGTAGATAAAAAGGATGACTATGAGATCAATAATACTGTTTCCAATGCACTTAAGAAAATTCTCAGAACTAAGCGGAATCGGGTTGCTTTCCAAGTTACCTCCTTCAATAAAACGGACTCAGTCCAACCACCAAGATCAGAATCTCCACCGCCCATACCGGTTACTTTCCGTTCAATGTCACCAAGAATGTTTGAATTCTCAAACAACGGCCTGCCTTCCTCACTCAAATTTTCAGAATTATCCATACATTCAAGCAATAAAGGGCCAATTTCTTGTCCACTACAAATGATAATAGGTCATAAACTCAGACTACTGATTGTGATAGTAATACAGCAGAATCAATTCAAACCAAAAAATATTCAACCCTAAACATCGAAAATCCCAGAAATAAGGAACATTACCTTTGCAAGGTATAAGGATGTTCTGGGACACGTCTTCCTTGCTTTATACATTCTTCTACCCACCGATGATTAACAACAATTGTATTAAACTTCCTCGCAAGATCGAACTTTCTCCCTTCGAATTTCCAACACACCTATCAAGAAGCAGCCAGGAGATGAACCAAATCTTTCAACACACATCTCTGACTCATCTCATCTAAACAATACCCATATTTGGATTTCAAAACAACCGAGACATTGAAGAGCCTGGGACGTACCAAGTGTGTGGTAGACCTGGACATTGCGCCGACGAAATTTGCACCGGTCTTAGAGATGAGCTTGATGAGATCAAACCGGGCCGATCCATGGTATCCACTCACTGTTGCGACCACAGATCCCATTCCCTCGATTGGACTGTCCATATACCCAAAAACACGGATTGTTCAAGACTCGAGACTCTAAGAGTCGCCCCGTCGCAGAAGCAGAGAGGATGGCGGGAATTGAAAATTTTTAAACTTATTGGGGTGGTAAAAATGGGAATTAATGTTATTTTTAATTAGTTTTTCTATTGGTATTTTTAATTAGTTTTTCTATCATTTTTTGTCCACCCCAACCCAAATATGGGGTTAGATCAACCTAAACCAGCTTAACTAGGGATGGTAATAGGTCTAGTCGAGCAAGAGCTTTGGCATGATTGAGGCTCTATTAAAACTCGAACAGGCCAAAGGCAACCTGAACCTAACTCGGCACGACATAAGCTATATTTTAATTAAAAATGTAAAAAATGATTTCATTTTGCTCATATATGTAGGGCCTTGAGATCGACCGAGTCTGGGCAGCTCGAGCCTGAGTTTGACTCGGAATACAATCAACCTGGATCTGGCTTGTCGACCTCAAACTTGGGCGAAACAGGGTGGGAGGGCCTGGACCTAAATTTTATCTTTAATTAAAATAGTGTCGATTTAATATCATTTTGGATTCAAGTAAACAAGTTGCATATTAGATGTTAGATCAAACAAGTTAGAGGTGGTATAATTCCAACTCAATTCTATTTAATTAAAAATAAATAACCAACATTTTATTTAAAAACCGAATTGTAAATTAAATCGCTAAGACCAAAAGTTTAAGGTTTAAATTTTTAAACTTGTATAAACTACCTTAAAATCAGCTAAGGATTCAATAAAATTAAAAATTTTAAAATAGGATTAAAAGAAATTATCCATATTCATCAAAAATTTTGAAGTTTAATTAAAAAATTGTTAGGTAAGCATTAATTGATTTGTTTTAGTTTAATATAATTTATTAATTTATAAAAAATAATTAATTAATTAATTAACTGACTAATTTTTAATAATAAGAGTTATTAAAATAAATCGAACTAAAAATTTGAAAATCAAACTAAAAAATTAGACAATTCAAAACTCTTACAATTAAATCGGTCAAACTAATTGAGATTTTTAATCAATGGTTTAAACTACTTTTGAGATTTTAGACTGGCCAGCTTTAAGTTAACTTTATGAGTTTGAAACACAAAATTTTCTAAAATTTTGGCTCCAAACCAACTTGAAATTGTGCACTGAAAACCCTCTTCAGGGGATTAAATGAGGAAATTAAGCAACGAAAAGCAGAGTCAAACAGTATCCAGTTCTAAGAACATTCTGCAGATCACAGAAAATGAGTGTATCATGGACTGTTTATTTAGTTCTAAGAACACTGCACAGTAAATGAGTGAATTATGGACTGTTTATCCTCAAACAAGTACTTCCCCTCAATCATTTTCTTCAACTTGTAATGAGAGTGAATTTAATTTTAGAAATTTCTTTATAATTCCCATCATTTCTCCTCCAGGAAATCGTCCAAGACAACCCCTTGATGCTGATATTTCATCAAATTCACTAACTGAATCGCCACTGAAGGCTTTAAGTTCTTTGCTACTGCTCCGAGCCTCTATATTTTCTGCCTCCAGATCTTCACCAGCCTTGATTGTTGGCAGAGGAAAAGCATCGAGGGAGGTTTTCATGACGACAGAGTCACCCCCCACTGCGCCGACAAAGTCTCTTAACCGGCACAAAGCAAAAGGAACTGGTTCGAAACTATGGTCCCCGTATTCCACTGGGGTAGAGTGATCTCCGGTGACACAAAGGCAATACTGAAACTCCCCAGATGATTCTACCCCCCAGAGTAGTTTGGCCAGTTGACCAATAGCTCTGTCCACAGCTTCCAAACCTTTTACTTTAAAAAGGCTTGCTTTATCGTGACCTGCGTCATCTATGGCCTGAAATTTGAGATCGTAAGGGAAGTTCGTCGAAATGTGCATGAGAACACAGGGGAATACATTAATGGTGACACCAAAATGGGTTGAAGTACCTTAATATGGAGAAACCCAAAATCATAGCCACCTGGCCGGCCAGGTTTGTGTTCATCCTCCCCAGGTACAAATACATTTGGAGAAGTTTGTAAAGGTGCAGACAATGCGTTAGCTATGGCGGTCGCTTTTGAAGTCAAAAGTGTTCGATAATCTCCGGTTGCACCAGGAGCTTCCAAGATATCAATACCAAGTGAGAGGCCTAAGCCAGCAATTATCTTAGTGGGAGCTACCATGCATGGCCGTAACCCATGTTTCTGTTCAAACGACGGAACCTGTAATATAAAAGCACATTCAACACGAATTAGTCAAACCATGCAATGGAAGATGACATGCTGAGGAAGTAACATACCTCAATTCGAATACCACAGCCTCTTAGGAGGACAACATTGGCAATGTTTTTCCCTTCACCTAACCTTTTAGCATTTAGAGGATGGGCTACTAGAATTCGGGAGATCTCCCTTGACAGCTCATTAACAACAACAGCTGTGTGCTTTGCCTCATCAGTATCATCTAAAGGTTCAGCTTGAAGCAGTAAGCGGTTATCCTTAAGCGGATCTGTTCCAGATATATTACCACTAAGCCTTGGTCCTTTAACAACTACTCCGCATCTATGTTCGGTGGCGTACCTGCAACAATATATTTGATGTTATTCATCTTTTCTAGGTTTGAAGTCATATAAACCTTGAATTTCAATGATAGAAACAGTGGGTTCCAGATATTGAATTTCAGAATTAACATGGATTTGATCCTCGAGACGTTAAAGCAAAAAGTTAGCTTGAACAATACCTTCTTTATTTCCAAACAAGTCACCAACATCATATTTGCAAGTTTTCTAAGATGTTTAAGTTTTATCCAGTTCCCAATATAAGCATTCGAGCTTCATACAAGATAAGAGATACCCAAACCAGAGCCCTTGACCTGAGTTGGACACTTTAAGAGTTGTTTGCAGCTTAAAACTTGTCAAAGTTATTTCAGCAAAGCTAAATCCATATCTCTTGATGAATCAAAAGGCATAGAATGCAACTAAAAGAGATGTACCTGACTCTAACTTCATACTCAGGGAATGATGGCAACTTCATTCCATCAAGAGCTGCACAAAGAATCGGGCCTTCTTCTTCAAAGTGCCTATCAGCTCTTCTACTAGTGACAATTCCAGTTTTTTGGTCCAATGTAGCAAAATTGGACTGCAGATCGAAAAAATGGAGCAATTAAATTGGAAAGTAACAACGAACAGTACTCTATCACTGCACAGATATTTAGAAATGTCCAAAAGCAAATAATTCCTTTCTCACTTTAAATGCAATATCGCCTGGTGACATTGCCAATCCTGCACCCATGGACTCAAACGCACCTCTACCCTTGTAGTATACTCGTGGATCATAACCCAGTAAAGAAAGGTGAGCAGTGTCACTTCCACAAGCTAACCCTACTTCCACAGGGTCCATAAGGCCATTAACACCAGCAGATGCAATAGCATCCAAATTAGGTAATCTAGCTGCTTGCAAAGGAGTCTTGTACCCAAATCTCGGCAATGAAACATCACCCAACCCATCGATTAAAACAAATGCCACTCTCCTCTTTGGCTCTTTGGAAGAAACCATGCTTCAAGATGCTATATCTAGTATAAATACTATCAAGAGATCAATCTACAAACGAAAAAGAAAACCAATAAGTCAGAAAATGACACATGATGATAAGGTGCAAAATGATAGCTGATTCCAACCTTACTTTGCAGCTGACTAATGACTAACGGCAGAGACTAATTTGTACAAATAAATAGCAAATGGGTTTCTCCAGATAGCTAAAACACAGTACTAGACAATTAAAAAAGCCAAGAAATAATGAAAGAACAATCAAAATATTGAAAATTGTAAACAGAAAACTCGAAACTTTCAATAATCCAATAAAGACTGAAAACTGAATCACAACAACCAAGAGCAACGATTCAACCAAAAGCAAGCTCAATCTGAAACCAGTCACAAGCGCGTCCAAATAGAGAAGAAAGTTCACGAAATACAGATCAATCAGATATGGGAAACAACTCAGACCTTACACCTCGAAGATTAAATTTCACTAAATAATCCGACTTTGCTTAAAGTAGTGGTTCAGATTCGAAAATAAGAAAAGCCAGCGATGATTGACCTGTTTTCCGACGTGGGTTCCGAAGCAATCTTGAAAAGATCACTGCCACTTGCTCTGTTTCTGCATTGAAGAGCTAAAGGGAGAAGGAAGCAGATTCCATATAAAAGTTTCCGATGAAAATTAAAAGAAAGGGATATTAATAGTTGTTACAAAGAAACAGAATATGTGCACGTGGACATTGATGTTCTTTGAACACTATATTTAAATAAATTTGAGGTAATCAAAGTTTTAATTTAATTTAATTTTTTAAAAATAAGTTTAAATTAAAAATTACCTGAATTAAAAGTTCTAAAAAATTAAAAAGAAATTCAAAACTTATAAAAAAATTGAATAACCTACAGAATTTTTAATAACACTTAAATTTATTTTAAAATTTTTATTTAATTTGTATTTAATATTATTATCAATAAATAAAAAGATTGAATTTGCTTGACGAATTTAACTGTAAAATTTTCAATTTTGTTCAATTTTTATTATATACCAATTTTAGGAAAACCTAATAATAATTTAACCTTTAAATTATTGTACATATCTAATCATCACTTAATAGATATTAGTAGTTGGTACATTCTTATAATCCTATCTATATAATAAAATATAAATTGTTTTTTGGAGATTAAGAGATTATAGATAGAGTTTTGAGTTAAAAATATTAGAAATTTAATAGTTCGACTTATTTATTTACATTTTTTATTTTAAAAATTATTATTTATTCTATTACCATATTGTTTAGTGATGACATGATATATTTAATTTTTATTATTTTTATAAAATGTTATAGTATAAAATTTTAGAATCATATTCTATAGTATTTTAAAATTACAAATAAACGTAAAATTAATAAAGTATAACAAAAATTTTATCCAATAAATAAGTAAAAGATAAATAACATAGAATTTTAAAAATATCAAATCAATTTTAGTAATATTTCTCTTTGTTTGATTTCACTCTTTTTTAATCTACCCGTAACTCATTCAATTTATAAACTTTTTCCCCTTTTCAAAAGAAAAGGAGAATTAAGGCAAAATGGACGAAAAGGAAGAGATATAAAATAAATCTAAAATATAAAAAACACAAATAAAAAACAATTTCTATTTAATATTTAGCTATTTGTGCAAGTATTTTAAGATTAAGAAGCATTTAAAAAAAACAACATTTTTGTTACTCTAGTAACCGTTAGGAGAAGCAAAAATAACGAAAACACTAATCAATAAGATTGAGGAGGAAGTAACAATTAACATAAAAACATCCCATTGAAAAGTGATAGTCATGCTTATAATCCTCCTAAGTAATGGTTGAGTTACCATCATGTTGATCATTTAGTTGAAGTCCAAAGCATTCAAAATTTCAATGCTAGTGACACTTTTTTAGTTAAGAATAGTAGTAGAAACAATTGTTCCATATTTTTTGACATTGGAAATCAAAATTTTGAGATTGATAATCTTCTACATAATTTTCTTTGGATTGAACAGACATTCATTACATTAGTCGTTTGATTCAAAGAATCTCTGTTCCAAAATCGTGTGTGAGATTTTCATATCATATGGCTCCTCCTCTAATAGATTGTTGTATCAAATAGTTGGATCATATTCTCTTATCATAAAAACGACTTCATGCCTAGCAACACCAATTATGAGAAATCTACTATTCCATTGGGCTCGACCTGAGGTCCAATCAAGCTTGAGCCTAAGCTTGATTGATTTAAAGGAGGCTCGAGCCCAACCTAACTCAACCCAATCACAAAATGACGTAATTTTCAGTAAATAAATGTTAGTTTGTTTAAATGGTCAAGTTTTAAGCTAAGTTGGGCCTAGACAACTAGAGCTTGAGCCTAGCTAGAGGTTTGATCAGGCATAGAAAATCATATCCGAGACCTGATCAATCCGAGCTTGACCAATTAACTTCGGGTTGGATCAGTCAAACTGATTTGAGCTTGGGCCAAATTGCAACCCCTACATATTATGTGTGAACAGTGACACTTGTGTACCATAATTACTAGCTATTCATGGACAAGGGGGTGTGATACAAATGGTGAGCTAAAAAGTTATTAATAATTTTCCACTTAAAACAAAAATCTTCAAATTATCCAATTTCTTTTTCTTATCTTATAATAATAATTTTTCAATTTCAGAGCTTTCCTTAATTATTTTCTAAATTTGTACAGATTAATATATGAATATCCTCACATGCATCGCTACCGTCACCGCCGCCGCCGCCGCCGCCTCCACCATTGATGTCTGCTGATGCTATCTCAAACGGGATACAAAACACACTCTAGGAATGGCAACGAGACAGGTCTTATTAGGGATAGTAAGCTCGAAAACATTGCTCATGTCAAGCTCAATTGGTTTCATTCCGTTCAGGTATTTCTCTATGGGCACCAACTCTAGATTGAATTTCGCAATCAAGTCATCCAGGCTTGGTTCGTCATCATTTCACATATTACATCCTCTAGTTTTTTCAGATTTTGATGCTTCCCTCTAATTCTTTGATCTTCAATATGCCACTCGTCCTTTTAATTTTGGGCTTGAGATGTAGGTCTAAAGATGGAGATTCTATGGTTGATTGAGAACGACAATGGGTGTGATTGTCTCAATTTGAGAATGATGATGGGTGTGATTGTCTCTTAAAATTACCATAAAATGATGTTGTTTCACTAATCAGACTTACTTCTGCTAATTACATTGAGGTGCCTGATTAATGAAGGTCTTTTAACACACGACATTGTCGCATCAGTTAAGACAATGGTGACACTAATATCGAGCTAGAATGGAAAAAATTGAAACATTGAGTATTTTATTGTTACTTTTTAAAGTTCAAACTATAATTGAAAAATTGACAAAAATTTAGGCTTTTTTTAGTAATTAACCGTATATAATATATAAAAATATATAAGAGTACATGTGAAGAAATGATCGTATAAATACAATTTTTATTTAAAATAGCTATTTATGTAAGTATTTTACGAATAAGAAACATAAAAAAAGAACAACATTTTTGTTTCTCAGCAACCACTAGGAAAAGCAAAAGCAACAGAAACACTAATCAATAAGAACGAGGAAGTAACAATTACTGTAAAAACATCCAATTATAAAGCAAAAATCATGTTTATAATCCTCCAAGCTATGATTCGAGTTGCCATAATGTTGATCATTTAGTTAAGGTTCGAGACATTCGAAATTTCAATGTTGATAACACTTTTTTAGTTAAGAATAGTAATAGAAAATGTTATTCCATATATTTTGCTATTAAAAATCAAAATTTTGAGATTAATAAACTTCTATATAATTTTCTTCTTGGAATTGAATTGACATCCATTACGGTAGTCATTTGATTCAAAGAATCTTCATTCCAAAAACCATATGTGAGATTTTCGTCTCATACAACTTCTCTTCTGGTAGATCATTGTATTGAATAGTTGGATCATATTCTCTTACCATAAAAATGGCTACATTTATATTAACATTAACAGGATTTGAGTCATAATCGAGCCTAGGCCCAAGCCTGACCGACCTTGAGGCAGACTGAGTTAGCCCAAGCCTGACTCAATCAATTTTTTATAAAAAAATAAAAAATAAAAAATTTTGTTGTTTTGTTTAAAAAAATTGAGTCTAGATAATCTAAGCATGAACTTAACCTGAGGTTCGATCAAAACCAAAAAATTAGTTCCAAGCCAGTTAATTCAAACCTAACATGTTGATTTTAAATTGGGTTGGGTTAAACTGAGCAAGGCCTAAACCCAATTTTCACGCTTAAATATTATATAAATTGGGTGTTAAACTGAGCAAGGCCTAAACCCAAATTTCACGCTTAAATATTATATGTGCATAGTATCGATAAGTGGCAAATCATACATATGGTGATCTAAAAAGTCATTACTAATTTTTCACTTAAAACAAAAATCCTCAAATTCTACTTTTTTTTCGTTTTCAATTTCTAAACTTTCCCTAATTGTTTTCTAAATTTGTATAGGACGTTAATATATGAAAATCCCACCATGCACCCCCGAGGCCACCGCCTCCACCACCGACATCCACTGATGCTATCTCAGATGGGATACAGAATATGCTTGCTAGGAACGACGACAAGATAGGTCTTTCTAGGGGCAACAAGTCAGAAAACGCCGCTCATGTCAAGCTCAACCGGTTTCATTTCGTTCGTCAACTCCCACTTAGAACAATGGAGAAGATAATCAACCGTCAGATCAAGAGCGTAGAGTCTAAGTTGCATGCTGGGACACACCCGACGACCGGAGCCGAATGGTATGAACTCAAAGTTACTTCCTTTAAAGTCTGGCATGCCTTCCTTCATGAACCTCGACGGCCGGAAAGTTTCAGGACCTTCCCACGAGTTCCAGTATCTCCCTATAGCTCATGCGTTGATCATGACCCGCGACTCCTTTGATATGTAGTAGTCGGCGACCTTGACGTCGCCAGAGGTTTCATGCAAAAGAACAGGAATTGGTGGGTGGAGTCTGAGAGTTTCTTTGAGCACACAATTAAGGAAACTCAACTTTTTCAAGTCAGTCTCCTCCACGCGCCGCTCTAATCCGCCCCCCTAAACTAGCTCTTCCTGGGTTCTCTTCAAATCCTTAGGGCTCTTCGTCAACTACGATAAGGCCCACTCGATCACCGATGCCATCATCTTTGTACCACCAAACATCACGTCCCATTTACACACACCGTATTATTATGACATATTCAGTTCATCTTAAGACAAAACCATACTCACGTGAAAGTTACCATGATTATGGCTTTAATGTTGTCTTTGGTGAGCTTGATTGAGTTCTGTTCATCGTTGGCTTCATTTGCTTTAACTTCGTCGCCGTAAAACGCGAGCAAATCGTCAACCATATCAGTGTTAGCCTCCTCCTCTGCAGTCTTCTTCTTCTTCTTCATGTGCTCATGGATGATCAAGTCGATGAACTTATCGACTGCATTACGAGCCTTGGGGAGTCTGGTGTTGAGACCTTGTGGATCAATCCAACCAAGCCAATGAATGAAATCAAAAGTGTTGAAAGCTCCAAAAAGCTTGGAGAACTCCTGTAAGATGCCGATGAAGTCTTCCTGTCTTTGGTTTGTGGAGCCAAAAGCTGCTTTATAAGTAATATTCATGGCTAGAGCAAAAATAAGTTCTCTCACATTCTCCTGATTTCCGGTGCTCTCTGCCACGGTTTTAACCATGAAACCAACCTCCTCTCTCACCGACTCTCACGACTCAACTCGTTTTCGGCTACTTCATGACACAGAGTTTACGCATCTGACGCCAAAAGTGACCGTATCACAATCATAGGTCAGATATTTTAGAAGTAATCTCAGAAGTTCAGAAGATTAGTTTAGTTGGTTACTTAGCACACAAGTAATGTATAAGAATCCAAGAAAGTTAGTTGAGTTAGTTTTCTGTTAAGTGACAGTTAGGAGGTTTGAGAAATTATAAATACTTGTATTCTGAAAAGTTGTATTCATATTCATACTCAATATACTCAAATATCACTTTCTCATCTATTCTTCTTCCCTTAGTTTCAGTTCTTTAATGATTTCTTTAATGATAAACAGATAACGACAACAAAGTGGCATCAGAGTTAGATTCTTAAGGGATCTGTGAAGGTATAGCAAGGTTCTTGGCTTGAGAAGATTGATTGTTTAAAAGTTGAGCTGTGATTATGAGAGGAAATTACTTAGAGATGGCTGAGAGTTCAACCTAGGGCCTACAGCCTACAATTTTCAATGGAGAAAGCTATCAAGTTTGGGCAATCTAGATGGAGGCATACCTGCAAGGATATGATCATTGGGAGCCTATTAATGAAGACTATGTGGTCGAAGTTCCAGTAGAAGATGCTCCAATTGCTCGGTTGAGATGATTGAGGGAAAGGGTGACCAAGAAGGCTCGGGCTAAGTCTTGATTATACCAGTCAGTAGCACTCTCAATTTTCACTCGAATCATGGGTCTCAGCATGGCAAAAGAGATTCGGGACTTCTTGAAAAATAAATATGAAGGTGCTGAGAAGGTGAAACATATGAAGGTGTTGAATCTCTTGAGAGAATTCGACATATTGCAGATGAAAGAAGATGAAATAGTCAAGAGCTATAGTGAGAGGTTGATTCAAATTTTTGATCAGATTAGGCTCTTAGGAGCTAAGTTTAAGGATGAGAGGTTGGTCCAGAAGTTGTTGGTGTCAGTACTTGAGAAATATGAGGCTACAATTGCCTCTCTTGAAAATTCCAAAGACATCTCACAGATTAAGCTTGTTGAAGTAGTGAGTGCCTTGCAAGCTCAAGAGTAAAGGCATCTGATGAGAAGAACAAAAACTACTGAAGGGACACACAAGGCCCTTACCAAGGCTAGGAATCAAGAAAAGAACAAGAAGAAAAGAAACAAGAATAGCTCAAGCTCTTAGAATGTGTAGACTCACCAGAAAGATGCTAGCAAGAATGCAGGAAGTGACAAAAAAAAAAACAAGCACAATCTTTGTCCTTATTGTGGGAAATCTAATCATCTTGCTTTTAGGTGTTGGAAGAGACCAGAAGTGGTGTGTAGGAAGTGCCATCAAAAGGGACACATGGTAGCAATATGCAAGAAACAACCTACTCAAGCTGCTACCAATGTGCAGGTTGCTGAAGAGGAAGAGCAGCTTTTTGTTGCTATATGTGATCTTGCTGAAGAATATCCATCTGAGTGGCTGATTGACAGTGGATGCATGAGTCATATGACTCCAGATCTAAGATTATTCAAGTCTTTGGATCATAATGTGAAGGTAAATGTGAAGCTGGGAAATGGAGACTGCATCCGAGTTGAAGGGAGAGAGGCTATTGAGATCTCTACTAAGAATGGAGTCAAGATCATCCCTGATGTGCTACTGGTGCCCAGAATCCAACATAATCTCCTCAGTGTGGCTCAATTGATTGAAAGAGGTATGTCAGTACACTTTGAATTTGATGTGTGTAAAGTGTTTGACAGATCTGGGCAGGAAGTTCTCAGCACCAAGATGAAGAATAAAAGCTTTGCCATTAGACCAGAAGAGATGCAACAGAAGGCACTGGTGAGTGGCATAGTAGAATCTAACCTCTGGCATAGAAGACTCGGCCACTACCACATGAAAGGGCTGGAAGCAATGAAAACCATGGTGAAGGACCTACCAGCCCTCTCATTTTGCAACTCAGAATGAAAGGTCTAAATGATGGGTAAACAAACTCGAGTTCCATTTACAAAGTCAATTTGGACGACTAAGGAGAAGCTCCAACTACTGCATATGGACTTATGTGGTCTAATGCCAGTAGAATCACTGAATGGGAGTAGATATTTCATGTTGATAATAGATTATTACTCGAGATACACTTGGATATATTGTCTCAAGAGCAAAGAAAAGGTGGCAAAGATGTTTAAGGAGTATAAAACTCTGGTTGAAAACCAAACAGGGCTGAGCATTAAGTCTGTTCGGACAGACAATGGCTCAGAATTTACTTTTGACAGGTTTCAATTGATTTGTAAAGGTGCAGGAATCCAGCACTAGCTAACTATACCATACACTCCACAACAGAATGGAGTGTTGGAGAGGAGAAATAAAACAGTGGTAGAGATGGTGAGGAGCATGCTAGAAGACAAGAAGCTTCCTAAAATTTTTTGGGTAGAAGCAACCTCCGGTGCTTGTTTTCAACTCAGTAGATTGCATGACTCGAGCTCTTGAAGACAAGACACCACATGAAGTGTGGTACGGAGTGAAGCCAAGGTTGAAAAACTTGAAGGTGTTCGAATCACTTTGCTTTGCTCATATACCTCAAGCTAGGAGAAACAAGCTGGATAACAATTTTGAACCTGAAATTTTTGTGGGATATTCTGAAGTGACTAAGGGGTATAGATTGTACTACCCAACACTGAAGAAGGTGAAAGTGAGCAGAGATGTTCACTTCCTTGAGCATGGATTGTTGTATGAGAAGTTGGGTGTGTGTGAGCTGAAGTGTTTTGTGGACAGTGATTGGGGTGGAGCAACAGAGGAAATGAAGACTACTGCAGGGTATTGTTTGACTTTGGGATCAACTTGTTTTCCATAGAGCTCAAAGAAGTAAGAATTGGTGGCTCTCTCGACTGCAGAAGCTGAATTGGTGGTAGTTATAGCAGCTGCTAAACAATTGCTTGAAGATTTACAAATTCATTTTACATCTGCTACTGTGGTGTATATTGACAATCAAGTTGCTATCTCAACATCAACAAATTCAGTTTTTCATGGGAAAACTAAGCATTTCAAGCTTAGGTATTATTATATGAGGGATGTGCAATAAGAGGGGGAGCTGAAGCTTGAATACATCAACATAGAAGATCAAATTGCTGATTTGTTTACTAACGGTTTTCATGTTTCTCAATTTGAACAATTAAGAAAGATGATAGGTGTTAAGAAGCTGAATTTCTGAGCCAAGGTGGAGTACACAGAAGTAATGTCTTAGAAGTTTAGAAGATTAGTTTAGTTGGTTCCTTAGCATGCAAGCAATGTATAGGAATTCAAGAAAAGTTAGTTGAGTTAGTTTTCTGTTTAGTGACAGCTAGGAGATTTGAGAAATTATAAATACTTGTATTCTCAGAAGTTGTATTCAGATTCATAGTCAATATAGTCAAATGTCACTGAGTTTTTCTCATCTATTCTTCTCCCGGTTTTCTCTATTCGTAAAACAAACTTGCTTCTACGACCTTTTTTTTCTTTCTTTATGTTCTTTATTCTTTTTAGCTATGTCCATTAGCATAGTTTCAGTTCTTTAATGATAGAAAGATAACAACAACAGATATCTGAAAGCTTTATTGGCAGGCCTGTTGGAGAAAACACTATCTTCCACCTGAAGAACCTGACGAGCTATTTCCGGTGATGAAATAGCATCCATGTTCAAGCTTCCCATCTTGAGATACACCAAACCACCGTATTCTTCAACTGGTTTGCCTAATCCACGGTGAGTTAATTGGTCCATCATGATCATGTTTTTGATAATTCAGAGCTTAGTAATATGGTGATGACATATTATTCAGAAGATGAGGAATATGACTTTAATACTTTGATTTCCCATTGTGTTGTTGAGGAGGAGAAAATTGAGCTTGCTACTCCTACAAGTAACTAAAGGGAAGGCAAAGATTAAACCTGCTAAGTTCAAAGGTAGAAAGTCAAAATTTTTTTTGCATGTTAATTTTGGTCAAACATTGCTTCTGCGAACATAAAGAAGTCAACAATATAAAGCCTTTTTGGAGGTTGTTCTGTGTTTGTCTTGCATTTAGGCTTGAAACAAAGTCCTCTGATTACTCGTTTCTTCATTTTCTTCCCCTTATCAAGTTCTGTTTGATGGGTTCGACCCGAGGAGTTGTGAGTTGTAATTGCCAGCGTAGAGGATCATATGCGATAGGGACTTAGCTGATATCTCTAGCTGTCACTTTCTGTCTCGGGAAGTTTGATTCTGTTCTTAGTATTTTGAAACTGAGGCTGTTTCTTCCCACCTGATGATTGAAAATTTCATCAATTTCCTTGAAGGTAGGTTTCTGTATGATGCAAGGTTTTTGAGTGGCTTGCCTAACGCATAAATTCAGTTTATAATTACTCTGTCAATGCATACCAAGTTTCACTAAGAATATGGACTATGTTTTCATGATGAACCCGGGCCACTCCCTTCACCTAGACTGTTGGAGAAATTTGGTAATGCAAAGAGAGTGCCTGATAATCCTTCAGAGCGTTTAAGCAAGTTCAGGTTAGAATATAAATTCGAGAGGTACAATTTGCTTGAAAGTTTTCTATTATGAAGTCATAATAGATATAAGCATTTCAAAAGATGGATTTGTTTCCATGTTGATGTACATTAATTACTTCTCATCATTACCTATGGAAATGGAAATCATTTTTTAGGGAGGAAAGAAGAAAAGGAAGACGGAGGAAGATGATTGGTCTTGGAGGCAGTGAATGGAAACATTATGCTAGGAGAAAATCTCCCGATGTAAGGAGGCGTATAAGGATTTATGGGGTACTTATTACCTGGCCCTTGAAAAACCAACCCCTCATGTCTGCTGTATTCCTAAGCTGATGAAATTATATATTTGTTGCAGAAACTGGTTATATATGAGAAATCACCTTTAGAGCCGGATATAATTCGCGATATTTCTCGCACATTTCATTCACATGTTTTCTTCCAACAAAGAGAAGGGTCTGGGCGGAAGTCCCTCTACAATGTTTTGAAGGCATATTCTGTCTGTAATTCAGACATCGGCTACGGATATGTCCAATTACGACCCTTCTGCTCCATTTAGTTTTGTTCAGAAACTGAATGAGGAATGACATTTGAATCGTCAAAAGTGCAGGGTATTAGCTCAAGGGGTGATAAGGACGAATCCAGGGGTGATAAGGACGAATCCGCCTCTCAGGAGAAATAAGGTTGCTGTGTTTTAGGTTTGAGTAAAGGAGGGATAAGGTGAATTCTGTAAATATTGTATCTTTGAATGAGTCTTTGTGGTTGAGATTCTTTGGGTAAATCATTCTCATCCAAGTGATAGTCTTCATTATTTTTCTCCTCTTTTTTAGCAACCTTGTTATTATTCCTTTTATTTAAGCTGAATGTATACTGTCAATTGAATTATTGAGCTTTCACATTAATAAAATAGCATCTTCTTCACTTTGTTATCTTGGTATCAGAGCAGGCGATCTGCTCACCATGGCTTCTTCTCTGAATGTAGCCAATTTTGTTACCTTAAAGCTCAAACAATCAAACTATCCTCTGTGGAGAGAACAACTTTTGAGTTTAGCTGAAAGTCAGGAACTGTCGGATCATCTGGTTAATGGCTTTCCTGAAGATCAGAAATTCGTTACTCCTCCCAATCCAATTCCAGAAAACTATCAACCGCAGCAATCAGACACCTTCAAGGCGTGGCAAAAGTCTGATAGATTACTTCGTGGGTGGATCAATGGCACCCTTAGTGAGGAATCACTCGGACTTGTCATCGGACTAGAAACAGCTCATACTGTTTGGAGTGCATTAAAAGATGCATATGCACAAGATTCTCAAGAGAGGGAATTTACCCTCAGACAGCAATTGACCTATTTTCGCAAAGATGAAAATCGGTCCATCACCGAACATCTTCGGTTATTTAAAGAACTCTGCGACAGTTTAGCGGCAATCGGGAAAAAAGTACCCGATGAAGAAAAAGTTTTTTGTCTCCTTACCAGTCTGGGACCCCAGTACGAAACATTTACTACGACGATGCTCAAACCACCGCGACCCAATTTTAATGAATTGGTCTCTCAACTCAAGAATTTAGACCAGCGACGAATGTGGTTTTCCACACAGAATGAATCTGGTCTTGATCAAATTTCGCATGTGGCTTTTTATGGAAATCAACAGAATTCATCCAGTAATTCTTCGAATCGGCGTCCTAGGTTTAATTCCCAAGGGCGTGGTTTCCAAGCCCAGCAAACGCAAAACTCTTTTCCAAGCAAAGAGTCGTATTCTTCCCAACGGCGACCTCCCCCGGCAGGTCGTAGAAGAATGACACCAGCTGAACGAGAGATGTACAAGAACGAAGTGTGTCAATTCTGCAACAGAGATGGTCACATCGCGAAGATTTGTTGGTGGATTCCACAAGAAAAACAAAGCAGCCCTGCTCCAGCTCTTTCGGCACTCACGTTGGATACTGATGTTGTAGATACGGACTGGGTAGCAGACTCTGGTGCATCGAATCATATGACAGGTAACAAAAGTTTATTACATACACTTACTGACTATCATGGACCTGATTCCATAACCATCGGCGATGGAACATTTCTATCCATCGATGGTGTTGGAATGACGTCTATAGAACAGAAGCAAAAATTACCACTTTCAAATGTTTTTTCTGTTCCTGCTCTTAAAAAGAATTTACTTTCTGTTGGCCAATTAACAGATAATTATCCTGTGAATTGCGAATTCTCTAATGTTTCTATTTCTGTTAAGGATCGACAGACGGGACAGGTACTGCTACAAGGGCCAAGGAAACATAACCTTTATATCTTGTCAGGGAATCCAAAAGCATATTTTTCCAATCGATTTAGGACTGGAACAGCAGACATATGGCATCAGCGATTAGGACATCCTCAACCTTCTGCGATTTCTATTTTGTTTAATAAGAACCTTATTGATGTTAAAGGTTCCTTGCGTTCTAAATTTTTATGTGATAGCTGCCAATTAGGCAAGTTGAGCAAATTTCCATTTAGTTTATCTTCCAATAAAAGTACTACTGTGTTTGAAAAAGTTCATTGTGATTTATGGGGACCAGCCCCTGTTTTATCTTTTGCTAAATTTAGATATTATGCTTGCTTGGTAGATGACTATTCCAAATACTCTTGGCTTATACCATTAAAGAAAAAATCAGATTTTTTTGTTGCTTATAAAGCTTTTGAACAGTTTGTGCTACGACAATTTGGGAAGACAATCAAAGTTTTTCATTCCGACGGTGGAGGTGAGTTCTTGAATAATGCTTTATCTTCACACTTTCTTGCACAAGGAATTAAACATCAAGTGTCGTGTCCACATACACCCGAGCAAACAGGTGCTGTCGAACGACGACACCGTTTTATTCGTGAATTAGGATTGACGATGATGTATCATAGTCATGTGCCATTGTCTATGTGGGTCGATGCTTTTCAAACTGCTGTTTTTCTAATAAATAGGTTGCCTACTTCTGTGTTAGGAAATGAAACACCATATTTTCAATTGCATGGTACTCACTTTGATTATAGCTCCCTTCGTGTATTTGGTTCTAAGTGTTTTCCATATATATGGGATACAAGAAGTAATAAGTTTGATCCTAAATCTTGCTTATGTGTTTTTATAGGGTATAGTGAAAAACACAAAGGTTACAAATGTTTCAATCCCAAAACTAAAAAAATAATAATATCTCGACATGTGAGCTTTGATGAAAATGTTTTTCCTTTCAAATCTGCAACTCCTAATAAAATGTTTGTTGACAAGCTTATGGATTCTTGGTTACCTTCTGCTGAAATTACTGATTTTTCTTTAAGTTCTGATGAAAGTGCAGATTCAAATGTATTATCAGTTCCAATACCCGTCACACATGACAATCAGACTATAGGGGGTGTTGTCTCTATGTCTACAGACCAGCAAGATGCTTCTAGTATTCCTGCACGCCAATCTGAACTTGCAATAGCTACAGATCATGATTCAGCACTTGATCCTGCAAGTGAGTCTCCGCTATCAGTTCACCAATCACATTCTGATGCTGCTCAAGATGACGGGGTGCATCTAGAACTGGCTGAACAAGAGCAGCTGTCTCCACCCCCATTATTTTTGCCACATAGAGGTGAAGATACTGCTCAAAATTTCTTAGCAGCAGAGGACGTCGTTGATCATCAAGTTTCTGCAATTGAATCGGACTTGATGGATTTGTCCTCTCCAACTACTACTCCTGTACCTGGTGTTTCTGTGACTGATGCTGAACATGTTCAGGCCGAGGCGTTGCAACAACGACATTCGATGGTCACCAGGTCACAGTCCGGAATAGTTAAGCCAAATCCAAGGTATGCTTTACATGTATCTATATCTCCTGATATACCTTCTGAGCCTAAAACTGTTAAGAGTGCTCTTGCACATCCAGGATGGCGACAGGCTATGATAGATGAGTATCAAGCATTACAATCAAACCACACTTGGAAACTTGTTCCTAGGCCAGCACATGACAATATAATAGGGTGTAAGTGGGTTTTTAAAGCTAAAATAAATTCTGATGGTCATTTGGATAGATTGAAAGCTAGACTAGTTGCCAAGGGGTTTCATCAACTCGATGGTGTTGATTACACCGAAACCTATTCCCCTGTTATTAAACCAGGAACCATTCGCTTAGTTATTTCTGTGGCTTTAGTGAAAAATTGGCCAATTCGTCAATTAGATGTAAAAAATGCGTTTTTACATGGTTTTATCACAGAAGATTTATATATGGATCAGCCACCTGGAATGAAAGATCCCAATTATCCTAGTTATGTTTGCAAATTGCAGCGTGCCTTGTATGGTTTAAAACAGGCTCCGCGAGCCTGGTTTAATAGGTTGAGCATGTTTTTAATTGATTATGGTTTTTTTTGCAGTTTATCCGATCCATCCTTGTTTGTCATGCATTCATCGGCTGGTATATTGGTTTTATTGATTTATGTGGATGATATGTTGTTAACCGGATCGTCTATGGCTCTAGTTCAGAATTTCTTGCAGGTCTTGAGCAAGGAGTTTTCCATGAAAGATCTTGGTCCCTTGCATCATTTTCTAGGCATTCAAATACAACCAACTGACTCAGGCTTGCATTTGAATCAAACCCGTTATGCCTATTCCATTTTGGAAAAAGCTCAGATGGTGGATTGTCAACCGATGCCCACTCCACTTGTTCAGCGACACGATACTGTTTCAGATCCGACACCAGTAGCTGATCCTACCTTCTTTCGTGGACTTGTGGGTTCGTTACAGTATTTGACACTAACCCGACCGGATTTGTCATATAGTGTTAACTATGTTTCTCAATTCATGCACAGTCCAACTTTGTCTCACTTAAAATATGTTCGTCGTATATTACGATATCTCAAAGGCACCATACATTTTGGCTTATCTTTTAAAAAAGATACCTCACTTGTTCTTAGTGCTTTTTCCGATGCAGACTGGGCAGGATGTCCAACCACACGACGGTCTACTACAGGCTACTGTACATTTCTTGGTTGCAATATAATTTCCTGGTGTGCCAAGAAACAACACACTGTTGCGCGTTCTAGCACCGAGGCCGAATATCGTTCCATGGCTCACACAGCAGCCGAGCTTACTTGGCTTGAATATCTCTTACACGACTTACAAATATTTCCCAGGCATCCGCCTATTTTATATGGCGATAATCTTAGTGCACTTCATTTAACAATCAATCCAGTATTACATTCACGCAGTAAACATGTTGCTCTTGACTATCACTATGTTAGAGAGCGGGTTGCTCAAGGGGTTTTGATCACAAGATACATTCCCTCAGCAAATCAAGTTGCTGATATATTTACAAAGTCTATGACCAAGGCTCGCCTAGCACAATTTCGACGCAAACTATGTCTTCTCCCTGGACATAGTTTGAGGGGGGATATTAGCTCAAGGGGTGATAAGGACGAATCCAGGGGTGATAAGGACGAATCCGCCTCTCAGGAGAAATAAGGTTGCT
>JAOSBN010000001.1:29424699-29443189 GCA_027563595.1 Erythroxylum suave | reverse complement strand
ACAACTGGATCAAGTGATCATGTTGATATAAATTCTATTGAACAGGAAACTCTATTTAGTGATCAGTGTGGTGCTATTCAGTTTGTTCTTTTTTTCATGTTCCTGATCTACATTTCAATATTTGAAGATGTTTCTTACTATTTTACTCTGTGTGGATGTCTTAGGTGTAAAAAGGTTTGTATACATATCTGCTGCTGACTTTGGTTTGGTAAACTATTTATTACGTGGATATTACGACGGAAAGGTACTCGCTGAGTTATTGATTTATAACTAATGATTCTTCCGGTGTTTATTCTTCACTTTTCTGATTATGGCTTATGGTTATGTGAATTAATCCAGAGATCTACTGAATCTGAACTGATGAAAAGCTTCCCGCATGGAGGTCAAGTTCTTTCTCTTCTTCATGCTTGCCAAATGGAATAACATGTTGTAGCATGCTGACATCATTTAAACCAGTGTAGAGATTCTTATGTCCTACTTTGTTACAATTCCATGCGATTCTTAAGTGTATATTTCATGATGACAGCTTTTTAATGTTCTTGTTATTGTCATGCTCAACTTTATATCGATCATGTTATCGTTATAGAATTAGTGAGTGCTTACCTTCTGTAATCTATATGCGCTCTACTTTCCCATGTGGCCTGACCAATGGCAACTACTTGAAAGAGCATGAGATGCTGTTTATTTCTCCATTTTCTGCATGATATATTTCTACTGAAGAATTTGAAATGTTATTAAGCAGTTTTCCTCTTAATTTCTAATAACAGGTGTAAGTCTTAGGCCAGGCTTCATCCATGGGACTCGCAAGGTTGGGAATATTAAACTACCTTTAAGTATTATTGGGGCACCAATGGAGATGGTAAGCTCTGTACATACCACTCTTGAGACAAGTTTCGCCATATGATTCTGAAGTGATATTGCCTTTTTCTAGAAACGAAAATCAGATGTGCAGGCATTGAATCTGTGTCGGTTTCCTTTTGTACAAATGATCTAGCTGCACTTGTTCATTAGCAAATACAGGAGACTTGTGTCCATGTCCATAATGCAGGTCTTATGTAGCTAGAACTCTTCTAGGAAAGCGATTTACTTATCAAAGCATGCTGTGTTAATCATCTTTGAGTATCCATTGTGCTGATCATGATACTGTTTAATGTAGTGTCACTAAACAATTATCTAAGTCAAATTCCTGCGCTGCCCCAATACTGATATGAAACCTTGCATTCTCACGCTTATGGCTTGCACATTCATTGCAGATACTCCAATACACGAAGCTGCTTACCCAAATCCCTCTCATCGGTCCCCTTTTTATACCACCGGTCAATGTGTCTGCAGTGGCAAGGGTAGCTGTAAGAGCTGCAATAGACCCAGCATTTCCCTCAGGTGTAGTCGATGTATACAGTATACGGCAACATAGCCAACAAAAATCATCGTAGAATTTTAGGTTTTATGATATCTTGATCCAGCTTATCCTTTCTGAGAGCATGACAGTGTGAAAGATAGAAGTATGTGTCAACCCTAGTCGAGGGTCACTTTTTGTTTCTAATGTTAAAACTGAGACCAGTTTTTAGGATGTTCTACAAGGCACTAGTCTCAAAATTTTATTGATTTGGTTCTTTTTTTCCTTCTGGATTGTGTTTTACAAACTTTAGTATTCCTTTAGTTGATGTATCACGGAATGACTGACTCCCTTTGATATGAGATTGTAATGCTCCACTTTTCATGTGAAATGCCACATTTATTATAGAATGTTGGCTTTCAGCGTAAACGATTCAAACGAAAGTTTCAATTAGTTTTCTTTTGCATGTTCACTCAGAGGATTCATGATAGTAATAAGTAAATCGTGTTTCACAAGTTTGAATAAAAAACTTCACACGATGGAGTAATCCATCTCATGGTTTTTCACATTCCACTTCTGATTCTTCAGGCTCAACTCTTCATCATTTATCTGCTAAATTTAGGTACAGTTCATGTAGCACCACCAACTACTGCATATTTCCCAGAAACATCTTCTGAACAAAAGTTCACCAACGTCTACGAATGAGACAATCCTTTTTTAGCAATAAAAGCTTCCTCCTTCTTTCGAGCCAGGGAAATAGAATAGGTATCTAGTAGCAAAACAGATTAGAAAAAACTGAATTCAATAAAAGTTCTCTGGGATTGATCCGAGAAAATAGAAGATAAAATTCCCAGTAACACTATTGCTTTGGAAGAGACAGATTTAACCAGAAACAAAACTGCAACTCAAGAATACACGCCTCCAGGTCATTGAAAAAATTAATCTTGCTAATTGCGTTGTTAATTAGATCCTCGCGATTACGGGTGTCTCCACGATATTTCTTTCCATGCAATCCTTCTCTTGGCTTATTAAGTGCAAATGCACCCAAAAAGCTTGTAACCTCCTTAATATGTGGACCAACAGTTGTAACTTGATGTATAATATCTTCCAAGCATACAATGTTGTGCATCCCTAGTGCCTGCCACTTGCACATTCACACATTCATGGTATTAAACTACCACAACTAAAATCTACAGATGTGGAGAAAAAGGAGATATGGGTCATACCTGTTCGATAATTTTATTATCAATCAGAGGAACCTTCTGATTGTTTATCTTTCCATGACCTTTCTTATATATCAGCTCACTCACGTTCTTGGGATTTGGATATCTGCAACAAACAACTGATACTGCGATAGGCAATGATATAGTTGACAGTAAAAGACATGTAGACAAAAGGCAGTAAGCATCTTTCTCTATCAGCCATCACGAGAAATGAACATGCCGTTTGGAGTGAATGCTGACCCGACACCAAAAGTTAAAAGGGATTAACGCAGCAATCTATTGATACAAGCTTAGGTGTCACAGTATACCCTGCTAGGCGCCTTTTATGGGACAAAATCATGTGATCCATAATCACATTAAGGCATTAGCCTAAAGAAGTAGAATTTTAACGTTCTATAGCGTTTATATCCAAGTGGCAGGGGTGGAAGTGGCAAGATGATTGAAGATGTTAGAATCATTACTTCTATGTTGCCACAACACACGATTATGGAAGTATGTGAACAAGTTTCACCTATGTTCGTGACTAGCCAATGACAAAACCAATAATTACTTGAAGTCTTGAATCTTAAATTTGCATACGTAAATCTCATATACATGCAGAAGTTACGATCAAACGAGACACTATTCCATCATGGTTCATTAAAGATACACAGAACTGAAGCCTCATGATGGAGAACTTGATTTAGCATGAATACCTCAATCCAAACCCAGAGCCTGATACCTTTCCCCTTCACTTAGAATTTTCTTTCCCTCCTCGAACTTTACATCATCCAATTGAAGAGTTCTCTTTTTCAGCATCGGAATCTCTATTTAGTAATAGAATCTACACAAATTTCAAAACGTCTTGAGTTATGTACCCATATGTGATGAATGGTTCCACCCTTTGAAGCATAATTAGGGTCCCCGGACTTGCTTTCATGAAGACACCATCAAATATTCTTCTCAACTTCAAGTTATGCAGAATGTTCCTAGTTCTTGGGTGCATGCCATTTTTTCTAAAAACAAATGAAGATATGATAAGTCCGAGAACAGTCAAGAAGAGTATTGAAGGAGTTATCTAAGTAACAATAACATACCCCATGAATTAATGCCTATAACATGACACAAAATAAACATCAGACTTCCTTTAGAGAAGGGTGAATCCGTCAACAGTAATGCTAACTACAAACAAGAAAAAGACACCTGAAACCTGAATCTATACATAATTCATCGTATTGAGTAAACACTTTAAACCGGTTAACGTAAAGAAAAAAAAAAAGGGTATATCAAAAGCTAGTTTAACGGTTAGAAAAGTTCCAACATGAGGAGCCTAACCCTTTAACTAGCTTGTATATGCAAATTGCCTATAAAAGTTATAAACTTTACACTAATCCTTTGTATTATCGATGTGTTACAAATAGACCATAACGATCACCTAGTGAAACAGAAACAGAACAGATTAAAACATAAACGGGAATCTAGAGATTAACAAAAACTGGGATTGCATAGTGAAAATGAACTAACCATCTAAAAGAAAGGGGGAAATTCTCACCGACACCACACACAGAGATTTTACTGGCAATTGATGGCCGAACGAGAGCAGAGGGTTTAGCGGGTTTGAAGAAGAAGCTTAAACCCTGCCCTCATGGATACGTATGACCCGACCCGAACCCAGTTTGGCCCACTTGTCGGGCTGGGCTTCTTACAACCGGACTTATCATTTTTCAATTTAAAAGTTTTTTGTCTTTAATTAGTGATAAACTAATTCATTTATTTTTATTAGTTAAGATGAATATTTTATGAATTAATACTAATTTTTAATAACAAATTGCAATTGGTTTCAACTTTTTAATGATTATTTTGAATTAATATGTTTATAATTAATTAAGATGTTACACTTTTTTATTTTTTAAAATTTTAGGAGAAGTAAATTCATTCAAATTTAATTTGTAATAAATATTTTAATAAAATAATTGCATTAATATTTTAGTGATTATTCTTTATTATTTTCTCTATAAGTGAATTTCTATGTTAATATTTTATATAACAGTCAGTCAATCTTCTTTTTTTTTAATGGATACATTGTAATATGGTAAATTCTAATTACTAAAATATAAAACTTGATGATAAATTGTTTAATTATTATTATTTTTTATAAATATGTTACTTTTTGAGGTAGAATTTATAATCTTTATTTTTAAGTATAATTTTTTTAATAATTCGAGAATTACTTGTTTTACGATTAACGAATTGAAATTAAATATGAAAAAGTCATCTGAATTGAAAATAATAAATTGATAATTAACTTATAAAATCAGGATAATGAATTGCTGGAATATTAAGGCATGATGTCTCACAATCTTGTAAAGACTAGAACAAATCAATCAAACAAAATGATCAAAAACAATGCTTGAAGAGAAGAATTATGGCTTCCATCTCCTTCACTTGTTGCCACTAACTGCATTCTTCACAGCATCAGCTGCCCCTTGTGCCTTAGCCTGAAGTGTCTGACCAGCCTGCAATATAATGCACAACAAGCAATAGTTCCGTTACCGTGATTTGTCCTAATTCCGGTAACCTGTAATTTAAAATCTTGCTTCCGATGTTCTCAAAAACACTCAGAAGGCAGTCTTCAAACCTACCTGTTGAGTTGATTCTATGGCAGAGTTAGCCATGTCCCTGGCCTTATCCATCATTTGGTTGCCCTTTTCCTGTTAAGAAATGAACATTTTAAGCACTAGCCTTTTCAGGTTATATCAGAACTTGGAGATGAACACCATTTGAGAACCTCACCTCAGCTTGGCCTTTGGTCTCACCAGCCTGGAAACTAGTTTTCTGGGATTGGTTCATCTTCAAATGATTGAATTCAATATCTTCGAACAACAACTAAAAGTTAATGGAAGATTATGATTTCTCAGGCCAAATTTATAGCTCCCTCACGTTCAATACATTCGCTAGTATAGTTCCTGTGTGCCTTGTAACTCGGGCAAGTGTCACCATACGAGTGTACTTAGAGCAATTCAGGCCCTGGAATCAGGGCACCTGTTGATAAATTCACTTCAAAGTTGGTTGAGATTATGAAGGGGTTTGTAGAAACACTTCGTCTAACACCTGTAATTACTCATTCTTCTTGAATTTTAGTCTGTAAAATCATTGAATATTACAAAGGAAAGAGGACAAAAAGCCCAATTCTGAATTGATCTGGTCTGAAGTGGCAAACTCAAAAAAGAAGGGGAAAAAAATATTCTAGCTCATGTTGGATGTCCAATTCAGAAAATGAGCTTGGGTTTGGACCTACCGAATTTTCTTCAGGTTCGAACTTGGATCCTAGGACACTCGAGTCCAGCCCGTTGTTACAATTAGGAAGTAAAGCATTGTTACATTAACATCAGTAATCTAAGTCCGTGGGAGTTGATGCAACTATTTTTAATACAATGAATGATATACGTAGTTAGTTGCATTAGTTTCAAATTTCTACTAACTACTATAGAGGTATTGGTAGGAGACAAAGAACTCTCTGAGATCTGGTAAAAAATTGCGATGAATAATCTACAAAATTTGTTTACAAATAAGTGGGAGAAAACAAGCAGCAATAAAGGAAACATAGTCAGCTCAGAGTCTGGTAACCTAAAGGCTCTTGTGAACCATCCTGTCTTGTCTCCCTTCCCACTAAAGATGGCATCCATGGAAACAGTTTGCCAAGCTCCTTGCTTATCTTGCTGGGACTTACCTGCCTATCTTTGATCCCAAACTTTGCTCTTTCAATGGCTTCCATGACATCTTCCCTTGTCACAGTCTCACCACCTGCACAGCATATATTTTGGTCAAGCTTACTTCTTAGGATATCATGAGTTAGAAGTTATTAGGTAAAATTGACACAATCAAATGTTATCATGACAGAACTTCACAAAACAATGGTATCTCGATTCTGTAGAAATAGTATTTTTGCTGATTTTGACAATCCTCAATACTGATATGTCATGAGAGATTAGAGATGTCATAAAATTAGTGATAGTTTACTGCAATGTTAAAGCAAGGATTGACTTGAATGAAAGTCATCACTTTACCTCTCCTAGCAGAGAGTAAAGCAGCTTCATTCACGATGTTTGCAAGATCAGCACCAACAAAACCTGGGGTCAGAGAGGCTATTAGGTCACACATGAGGTACTTGTCTTCTTCTAGAGGAACTCCTCTCAAATGCACAGCCAAGATCTTTCTCCTTCCTTCTTCATTTGGCTCTCCGACAAGAACCCTTCTTGAGAATCGACCGGATCGACAAAGGGCTGGATCCAAGGCTTCTGGCCTGTTAGTGGCTGCAATAACAACCACCTTCATATCAGACTCAAATCCGTCCATTTCTGTCAGCAACTACAAAAACAGAAAAAAGAAGTCATACCACAAACAAGACATGTGTCAAACACACAATGGTAGGATTCATTTCAAGATAATTGTACAAATAATGCATGTAAAAAATGGTAATCTAGTGTATATTACTGACAAAGTTAACCAGCTGAATCAAAAGCTGAAGGACATGTTAAAAATACTTCTATACGATGTTGGTTATCAGATAACTCTATACTTAAACCCAGGATTCAATAACAACACAGGATGTCTATAGCAATAAGGGGCATATAAGAAAGTGATGGAAGAAATTTGAATTGCAAGATTACTTGGTTAAGGGTTTGGTCACGTTCATCATTGAAACTTCTACCACGTTTTCCCCCAACTGCATCAAGTTCATCTATGAATATGATAGATGGTGAACATTTCCTTGCGACATTAAAGAGATCCCTAATGCGAGCTGCTCCTCTTCCAACAAACAACTCCACAAATTCACTGGCAGAGACACTAAAAAATGGCACTCCTGCTTCTCCAGCCACTGCACGGGCTAGTAACGTTTTCCCTGTTCCTGGAGGCCCAACCAGCAATACCCCTCTGGGCAACTTTGCTCCTAGCTTTTGATAGTTTGTAGCTCCTTGTAGACAAGAAACTATCTAAAAGATGAACCGTGTCAATGAAGACAAAAAATGGAAATTTGCTATAGCAATCCTGTGATAACTCAACTAAAATTTCAAGAAATGGAAATCTCTAAAGATAAAGATGAAAACTATACAAGATTAGGCTCACAAGCAGGACACAGTCGTGAAGAAATCTTACAAAGTTCAAAAAGATCAAATAAACCAGTTTGGAAAAGGTGAGGAAATTTCTATGCAGTTCAGCTCATAGAGACCCAAATGAGAGATATGAAGTAACAAAGTTGTTAAGCTCATGCTTATTCATACTTCTACATGGTGGAACTTATGACAATTTTAAGGTTCAACTGAAAGTATCATTTAGTTACAAAGCAATAATTCAAGTCACGTTTTCCAGAAACAAAAGAGGACTCCTATGTTGTCAGTATCCAGATGACGCAGACTAAAATATGTAAGATTAAATACAACAGCACAAGGAAAAATGTAACAGGAAGCCTATTCTTCCCAGACTTTAGTCGTATATCACAATAGATGCATTAAAGAATTTTACATGGATAATCCTTGACAAATGTATCATTAATTATAATAAGTTAATGTTTGGGCAAGCTTCAGGAACACAATTATGGAACTGGTAAAACTAGAAAGTTTTGTATTTATTTTTTTTGGCCATAGTGCTAGATTCATTAGGTTTATATTTTATTTTCAATGTCTGCGGCTCCAAAATCTACCTCACAATTAGAAGTTAATAGCTGGTTTAACAGAGACACCTTTGCAATGGTAGCAGCCAGGATGTCCACAGCAGCCTGCCCGCAACACATGGTAACTTTAGCTAAAGGCTATATTCACAGAGTTATGCAGTTGCCTCTAACAAAAGTTTGAACTAATATAAATACTAGTTATTTCGTGAAGGTGTCACTCTTTCTAGGGAGCACATGATCAGAACCAAATCAAATTATATGCAAAAAAGGAAATATGTTGAAGTCACAATTACTCCTACGACACAAGATCAACAATTCAACAAGCAATTGGGAACTTGATATGATAGGAATGGAATTCAAGGTTACCTCCATGAGCTCTATCTTAGCAGTATCAACCCCTTCCACATCATCGAAGGTGACAATTTGGCTATTAGGTCTCCGCTTTCTTGCTGGACTATTAGCCGCATAAACTTGACGATAAAGAAGCCACATTAGAGGTGTTAGAGGAATCCATAGTGTTAGTATGGTAATCAAAACACTCCTAATCGACATCAAAAATGATTGTGGGGCTGAGCTGTATGTTGTTCCTCTTTCTCTCATCAAACGTAGAAGAAACTTCTCATCATGATCTATTTTCCTTGTAGAGAATTGCCACTGAGGAGTAGATTGCCGGGGCCTTGCAAATATCTTTAGCACATTTGTGCTTGAAGCTCCGGTAGTAGCACCGACCTCACCTTCACTTGTAATTACATCACCTAGATTCTCATCCTTAACATTGGTCACAACAGGGTTCTCATCTGAGATTTTGGTGACCTCAGAGCTTTTGGTCACAACAGGGTTTTCTTCTGAGATTTTGGTGACCTCAGAGTTTTTGTTAAAATATATACGACGAGACCCTTCTTCAAGTAAAACTTTTGTGACAGAACCACTTTGAAGGCTAGCAATTAAGTCAGAATAAGGAACATTCTTTGGAGATGGAAATGCTGTTAATCTCAAAAACAAATAGCACATCCCAAATGCAAAAGATATAGAAATGTAAAGAGACAATCTTTTCATGTTCTTTCTCAAGAATGTCCCAAAATCAATCAACACAGACCTCACTGAGATTCTCTTCAATCTCGTTGACAATAACCGCAACCTTGGTCTAAGTCTCAAGGAAAACCTCCTTCTTCCATGACCAACTTCTGATTTCCTCAAACGGATTTGCTCATCTCCACTGCTTCCATTCATTGGTCCAATTCTGTTCCCACTAGCCAACTGAAGTCGAGGTCTACCATAATAATCACCAAAACCCAGCAAACGAACTTCATTATCCTCCGTGTGCAGTGGCCTAAACCTATTCCTGTGACTGTAAAGCACCAAGTGTTGAAGCTGGCTCCTGTGACACAACACCAAAGAAGGAATCGCAGCTGAACTATAACAAACTGTTGAGCATTTCCTCAAAGACTTGACCTTTCCTCCATGAACACCAAACTTCTTTCTATTACTAAAGAATCCCCTATCACAAACAACACAAACTGAAGACATATCACTCCAAAACAAAAGGAACTCCAATTTTTTCGCAGACAGACTTCAAGAACACCCATCAATACGAAAACCCATCATTTATTCTAGAACAACCAATCATAGAACCTGCTAGAGTGTTCCGAAACTGGTAAAGAAGAAAGGTTTCCTTACCTGGTTTTTAAGACCTTGAGTATTAGAGCTCGCTGTTTCGGACAGATAAGAGACTCTACTGATCGGTCTTGTTGGGCTTTAGAGTGAAGATCCAACGGTTGATAATTTACTCAAATTCTTACTTATTCCTGATTTTTATTATAATTTTTATTGATCTATTATTACATCACGAAATATTCAAAATGTTATTACTAATAAAATTTGAGTAAGGAATTGAAATATAAATACAAATTAAGAAAAATAGTTTGTCCTCAATTAAATATCATTTGGAACTATATTAAAATTTAGAGATATCAATAGACCGAGTCGAGTCTAGTTATATCTAACCAAGTAAATATCATTTAGAACTATATTAAGGTTTTAAAATGTTAATAAGTCAGGCCGGATCCGAGGCTCGACCCGGGGCATGATGGCCCTTGACTTGGATTATGGTGTGATGGGCCCCAACGCGACCCGTTATTTCTTTTTAAAAGCAAAATTTTAAAACAATGTCGTTTGATCAACCCGGGCTAGATTCGAGTTGGGTTGGACCTTTTTACATCTTTATTAAGGTTAAGTATAAATTATATTATCAAATGAATGATTTAAGTATAATTTTCCTCTGGAACTGAGGTGTTGCTCGATGATTGGATCCATAGCCTAGGAATCTGCTCCGGAGTCATGCCTATTGACGATGCACAAACTCTTATAAATTATGTCATTTTAAATATGTATTATCAAATTAGCTAATATTAATTTAGAAAGGTTTTAGTTAATTAAGGAGTTTACATGCAAACAATCTTCTGATGCCCCAGGAAGAGGCGGCTAGTTGCTAAGCGCAGAATTTAAAATACCCACGTCGGTTTCATGTTTCCTCGAAAAATTTGTAGGTTTTTACTTTTGTGGGTAAAGTGTTGTATATTTTTTACTCTTCTTTAAAGTCAGACAATATTTAATTGTAATTTTTTGTTTTGTAATAAGTTATTAGTTAAGTTACGTAATTTGATCTGAATAAAGATAATAAAGTAGTTCAATAAATTATTTAACTCAATGGGTCGAAATCTAATGTGCAGTTTCCGTGAAGAAGGGGGTAGATTCGTGCTCGTTTCGGCCACATGCACTTGACGACTCACAGTATTGGCCGAAGGATAGTTAGTCTGGTGTTGGCGATGTGTGGGTGGACAGAAAAGTGCTACTTGCACGCACCAGATGATTGAGTGCACACTTCACAAGCGCCCTCCAGCTACAGACACGTGGGTACAAGTCAAGCTCGCCCTTGAAGCGTCTGCGATGGGCGGGTGTGAGGCAAGCATCCCCCGTGCCCACCAACTGCTGACGTGAGGGCTGACGTCAGCCTAGGATAAAAAACAAAAAATTTCAAATTTCTCGTGAGGGTACTCTGCTATATTTTGGGTCACTTTCAGAGTTTAGAAAATTTATATAGTGAGATTTCCATTTTTCTGGATTCATTACATTAGTAATAAATTAAAGTTTAACTCTAGAAAAAGAATTAAGATGTTCTGAAGTCAATTTTGAGAAAATTTTCATGCTTTAGACTTCACATGAGGGAGACATTTCAAGTTTTCGTGTCTTGTATCTCATGTTTAGTGTTTGAGATCGAATGATAATATCTCGAAAAAGGTTTTTAAGACATTCTAAAGTCATTTTTTAGTTAATTTTTGTTGAACAAACTTGCTATGAAGGAGATACATGAGAATCTCGTGTCTTAGGCGTTAGTGTCCGGTGAAGTACGATAGTAGCTCTAATAAGATTTTTTTGATACAAAAGTCATAAATAAAGTTTTCAAAAAATGTCTTCAGCACTAGTGTGTGACAACGAGATTGTGCATTCAAGTTTTTGCATTTATTGATGGTACATTGTCACATACTATATGTCCATAAAGAATGTGAGGATAACACAGAGATGTATCCCTTATGTTTGTGAACTTTTTGAGTGTTGATAAGGATGTAGTCACTATCGTGGCCTTTTGAGTCAGTATTTTGAATTGTTCTGCTTGCACATTGGGGGATGTCTCTAACCTTATGTTTGGTTATTCTGCCCACAAGTATTGGCTTTACATGAGATTTTGAGATGTTCATAAAGGCATTGGATAGAGGAAAGTCGTTGCTTGAATGATCTATTCACCCGCAGGTGATAGTGTCATGAGAGTTAATGATTTGTACTCTGATTGCTTTTTTTATGGAAGTCTAGTTGTATATATTATGTATTCAATCCACAAGTGTTTCATAATATGTATGACCAGATTCTCGGTACAAATACTATTTAATGGCTTTGAGTATCATTGTTGTCCTACATTTATGCTGACTAAACATTGTCCTTTTGCAGTCACCCGTTCGGTCAACAATATTAGTGTCACCATTGAAATCCTGATCAGTTTCAATACAAAGAAGTGGACAGAAGATCTGTTAAATGCTATAGAGATAGCTAAAATTGATATGGTCATACGGATGGATAAGCCATCTCCATCTACATCTATGAGCTTGAGAGATCATAAAGCAACTTATGCAGCTTGGGATCTGTCTAACATATTATGTTGTATGATTATTAAGAGATCCATACCTGACCATTTGCTCAGTGGACTTCCGAACATAGACAAAGAGAAGGAGTTTTTTGGTAATGTCTCCTAAAGGTACACGGTTTCACTTAATGTTGTGATAAGTGCCTTAATGAAAGAATTATTCTCCATAAGGTATACAGGCGAAGGGGGAGTTATAGGGTACATATTAAGAACGATCCATCTTCACAGTAAACTGAAGATGTTGAATATGCCTCTTCTTGATGTCTTTATAATTCACTAGACTCTAACTACACTCCCTTCAGAGTTTAGTAATTTGGTGATGACATACTATTCGCTAGATGAAGAATGAGACTTCAATGCTTTGATTTTCCATTATGTTCTTGAGGAGAAAATCAAGCTTGCTACTCCTACAGCCCTCGAAGCAACTAAATGAAAGTCAAAGATGAAGCCCGCTAAGTTCAAAGATAGAAAGTCAAAATCTTCTCCGCATATTGATGTTGGTCAATCCATTGCTAGTAAAGGTCCTGCGGACATAAGAAGCCAGCAATATAAGGCCTAAAAGGAAAGATTGAGACCATCAGGTGACTCCTTGGCTTGGCTTATCAATTTATGAATCTAATTTGTGATAGTCACATCAAGTACTTGGTGGCTATAAAGTGGTGCATTTGATCATGGTGCTTCTACGATGCAGGGGTTTATATCCATGATAGAGCCAAATAAGGGGAGGGACAAACTGATGATTGACAATAATGAAAAAGCTAATGTAATATCTATAGGGGACAAATATACTGAACCTTGCTGCAAGGTTCATTTTGGGTATTACACGACACATTTTATACATGATCTATGTATCAATTTTTGAAAAAGTAGATTAATGTTTTGTAACTAATGCTTCTGTTATATTGTTGTTGTTTAATGCAGAACAAAATGGTACAACTTTTTTGTCATACGATTTGTCTAGAATGTGTCTTACCCCAAATTAGATATATGTTTTTATGTATCTTGCCAAAAAAGTCATGAAAAGAATAACCCTAATGAATGACAAGTCAAACATGATGTGGCATAAAAGTTTAAGCCACCTTTCTAAAGCTGGAGTTGAGAGATTGATTAAGGAAATAATTCTTTCAATCCTAGATTATAATGTTCTGGGAAAATGTGTTGATTGTTACAAAGGTAAGTTGACTAAAATAAGGATATAGAGGTTAACTTGTGTTTCTCACTTGTTAAGTCTGATATATATGGACATAAAAAGACCTTATACAATTGCATTGTGCAATTCCAAACGTATTTTGAAATTTTTTTATAATTATTCCCATTACAGTTATGTGTTCTTATTTAAAGATTGAAGGTTGAGAACCAATTGGAAAAATCCATCTAGAGTGTCAGATTTGAACGTGGATGAGAGTATCATGGCAAACATGGTGTTTCAGGACATAAAAAGGTTCGTTTGTCAGATATATGGAATCGGTTGAAATAGTGACTAAGTTCACTATACCGAGTAATCCTAAGCACAATGGTGTGTTGTCAAAAGGCATAACAGCCCCCCAAAGGACTTAAAGAAGTCAATACAGAACAAGACTAATCTACCTGATTATTTAGAAGTATGAAAACCCAGCTTTACGCACATTTGTGTGTGAGGCTGCGTTACTTAGGTAGTATAATACTTATAAAGAAAAATTGCATGCTTGTTCTGTTCATTGTTATTTATTAAAATATCTTGATAACTCGAAAAGCTACAAATTTTATTAAACGAGGAGGAAGGACCATAATAGTGAAATTACAAACAACTAAGGATCTGGAATATGATGTCTATGATGATGGTAAGCCTTTTGACCCTTCGGATGATAGCAGGGCAAATACTATTGTTATTATGTACCTGCTACTCATATAGTTAGATCCGATAGATCTAGGTCTTTGTACTATGCTTGTAAAGGAACAAGAACCATACCTGAACACTTAAAGGTTCCTAGGGGTACAAGTTCTAATGCAGTTGCATAGATCCACTAGAGTAAGACAACTTGTGATCTCATCTGGTATCATAGTATATTTGGTGAACATGACTATGATATTGGACATGTTGCGGATCCAGTTAATTTACAGAAGCTATTTCTGGGCCCAATGCAGAGTTATGGTGGGATATAATGAATGATGAGATGCAATCCATAAAGCATAATGAGGTTTGCGAGCTAGTTAATTTCCAGCAGAATTGTAAACTTGTAAGTTGTAAGTGAGTTTCAAGAACTAAAAGATTTCGGGATAAAGTTCAGCTATTTATGGGCTTGCTCAGTTGCCTGATGGTTCAGTCAACGAGAAAGATTGACTTTAATATTACCTTTTCTCCCGTATCTTCGTAGGATACATTTTGAGTGATTATAACAATTGTAGCTCATGGTGATAAAGAGTTGCATCAAATGGTTGTCAAAATCACTCTCCTAAATAAAGATCCTTATGAAGAGGTCTTTATGGAACAACTTGAAGGATTTTAGGATTCAGATAAAATTGATATGGTTTGCACGTTAAGCAGATCAATATATGATTTACATCAAACCTTCCGAAAGTAGCTCCTTACATGTGATGAGATTTTGCCCTCTTTCAATTTCATTAAAAAATAAAGTTAAAAAGATGTTTGTACTATGACGTCAGAGGGACCAAATTATCTTCCTATTACTGGATGTGGATGATACATTACTCACATTGAATAACTTAACCATATTGCATTAGGTTAAGTAACTTTTGGTCAAGCACTTTGACATGAAGCTTGATGAAGCATCTTTTGTCTTAGGTATTCAGATTCGTCAGGACAAATCTCAACACTCATTACGCCTCTCACAAAGCGCATATATTGAGTATGTATTACAAAGTATATGGCTGGTTGTAAACTTGTTGTAGCTTCAATCTCTTATAGTGAGAGAATATTTTTGGCATAATGTCTAGATAATAAAGTAAAAAGAGTGGCTATGAGGAATGTTTCGTATTCTAGTACGGTTGATAGCTTAATGTATGCTTAGGTAAGTACTAGGATGGATATTGCATTTACTATTTGATTGTTTGGTCAATATCTAGTTAACCTAGGTATAGACCATTGGAATGTAGCCAAACAAATGTTGAGATACTTAAGGGAATTAAGGATTATATGTTAACATATAGAAAAGTCAACAGTCTAAACCTCATAGGAAATTCAGATTCAAATTTAAGCCATGTGTCTAGATAATCAAAAGTCCACTTAATGTTACAATTTTAAGTTTGCAGATAGTGCAATTTCGTAGAAGAGTGTTAAGTAGATACGAGTGATTTCCTTAACCATGCATGCAGAGTGTATGCTATAAGGCTGCCTTACAAAAAGTTTAGCTCAGAAACTATATTTCTGAGTTTTCTATAGTTGATTCAGTGGATAGACTTATTCAGTTGTACTGTGATAATCTTACTACTATTTTATTTTTTAACAACAAAGAATATCATACGTCTTAGCATTTCGAGGTCAAATATTTGACTATAAAGGAGTTGATATGAAAAGGGTGACATTAAGGTTTGGAATATTTAAGGACTGATGAACTATAAGCTGATCCTTAACTAAAGGACTTTGCCTATTTGTGAGTGTAAGACAAATATACAGTATAGGGGTTTTGAAGTCCCTAGATACTGTTAGTTAGGGGATAGTCATGTTTGCTACCTGTGCATTTGTATATCTGTACATTTGATATATTATGAAAATATGATGGTTCATCAATAAAAATGATTATCGTTTATCCTCAGTAATACGCGTTATCATATATTGTCGTAATACTTGTAAAAGTCTTAAGATTTGTGTTGATCTTAAGCATGTAAAGGTCATTAGGCATATATACAGATTGACTTTGAGCCTATGTTATTTAGACACATAGTTTTATACAGATATCCATCAATTATGACATAACATAGGGAGATACAAGTTTTTAATTCCATAAAGGTTTTCTAATACAATTTAGCATTCAATTGGAGAACATAAAGGTTTTCTTTGATGCAGTTTAGCATTTGATGAGAGAAACAAGTTTTCTCTAATGCTGTTTAGCATTTAGTGAGAGAAAAAATGATTTTTCTAATGTAGTTTAGCATAAAGTTGGAGAAATCGAGACTTACAAATAAAGATGATACATATTAGATCATACATGTATTATCCTAGTTTGTCACACTTCATTTTTCCCTTCATGTTAGTACAGTATTAGGTATGCGTGAGTATATTGGACCTGTGTCAAACATGCACATGTGTTTGATATTTTTAGTATTGAAAGTCTTGCAAGACGAGATGATAAACTTTTGTTATTTTTGGATCAAATGTTTTATTTTTAAATCTAGTCGACTAATACAGTAGCGTGACTCAACTGAATTTTAAAACTATTTTAAATTTGATTCAATATCGCAATTAAGTATTATCTAAGGGGAAGAATGTTGAATATTTTTAACTTTTCCCATAAAGTTGGACAATATTTCATTGCATTTTTCAGTTTTTCAATAATTTATCAGTTCAGTTACGTAATTCGATCTAGCTAAAGATAATAAAGTTGTCCAATAAATGATCTGAATCAATAGGTCAAAATTCGGGTGAAAAATATATCCTCATTAGTGTGGATCGGGCCCACATCGGGCTTGTGATGAGGAAGTCCATTATAAAAGTTATATACAAAGATTAAGGTCTCCCGTAGTTGCTGATATCATTCGTAAGCATAAGGACTCTTTGACTCGTTAAGGGAGCTTACGTTTTGAGAAAACTGTAGAAAAGTTTTATACTGCATTCCGGTGAGCAATTTCTGTGAAAACGGCGGTGAATTCACTCTCTTTACAGCTTTGAAAAGTTTATTTGAAGTTATGGGACCAAAATTAAGTATTTTTCGTATTTCTTTATTTACTGTCCTTTCATGTAGGTTCCGTTACGTGTTACAAAAAAGATCCTTTCTTTATAGTTTTTTGTTTATGATGCTCCATTGTTGCATAGGGATTGGGGCTCGCATAGCTCAGGCTAGCGGAAGTTCGGGATTTTTGGAGGTTGATCTGTGTTTGGCTTGCATGTATGCTTGAAACAGAGTCCTCTGATTACTCGTTTCTTTATTAATATAAGCATTTCAAAAGATGGATTTGTTTCCATGTTGATGAACATTACTTCTCATCATTACCTACGGAAATGGAAATAATTGTTCAGGAACGAAGAAGAAAAAGAAAATGGAGGAAGATCCTCGGAGGGAGTGAATGGAAGCATTATGCTAGGATAAAATCCCACGTTGTAAGGAGGCGTATAAGGAAGCCGAGACCTGCTGCTGATGAACCCTGGGGTTTATGGGGCATTTATTACCTAGCTCTTGAAAAACCAAACCTCATGTCTGCTGTATTCCTAAGCTGATGAAATTATATATTTGTTGCAGAAACTGGCTATATATGAGAAATCACCTTCAGAGCCGGATACAATTCGTGATATTTCTCGCACATTCCATTCACATGTTTTCTTCCAACAAAGAGAAGGGTCTGGGCGGAAGTCCCTCTACAATGTTTTGAAAGCATATTCTGTCTTGGATACAGACACCGGCTATGTCACGACCATTCTGCTGCTCCATTTAATTTTGTTCAGAAACTGAATGAGGAATGACATTTGAATAGTCAAGAGTGCAGGGGATGGGCGTGTATTGCCATTGTCATCTCACTTTCTTGTGGGACATATAAGTAATTATTCCTCTGCTGATGTCCCCGTCAAGTAGGAAAATTAATGTTAGAGATATCAAAATCCAAAAGTAAATTACACATGGGTTCTAAAGTTGATAGAGACCAATAGACCATTACACATGGGTAGGGTTCTTTTCTCATTTATTTGTGTGTGCAGATATTACACAGAAACTCACTGGTAGTTATCTGTTCTTTTATACTTTTCCTGATCCCGGTAAATTATGACCCGCCGTAGCGGGCAAGTGTACAAGTCAACTCGTCTTCCATTTGACCATTTCCATTACTACCTTGATATGAACATATACTTGTATGTACCAATTACTGCTGATAAGGTTTCCTACCTCTGAAACTAGAGCCATATTCATAGATCCAACCAAGTCCCATGGAGAAGTTCAATT
>JAOSBN010000001.1:29365299-29415577 GCA_027563595.1 Erythroxylum suave | reverse complement strand
CATGGCAGGAAATCAAGAAATGATCAGCTCCATTGCTTCTGTTCCAGTAAGGGTACCTATCAGCCACAACAAGAACATAATCTTTGATCAAACGTTGGAGCTCGTCACGGTCGAAAGTGTGGGGTTCGTAGACGTAGGAAATGATTCGAGTGACGCTCACAGGGATTAAGAATGCATGAGCCTCGTCAGGGTGGTGAGCAGCAAAGTAGCTCTTACCCCTCTCCATCTCGTCGATGAATTGCCCTTCAATGCCATATATTTCATGCAATGGTCCTGTGTGAACCAGTGGCTCCTCTCCTTCCCTGTAAACCCAAACCTTGAATCTTTTCTCCATCTCTATGTGACTCCTGATCACAAGCAATAGTAATGGTCACCATGTCAGAATAGAGGAAGCGTACTCTATATATATATATGTATATATACATTTCGCATAAACCATGTACTGGATATCGCAGCTTAACTGGTGAAAAGCCACAGGATTTCTGTAAACAACTCCTGTGGGAATGTAACTTTGCTTCTTATAAGATGAATAGTTTTTGGATCGAACAGCTTCACGTATAGCTGCTCTTGCTCTTGCCAAACCATCTTCTACTCTCCTGGAACTGCTCCTTTTCTGCAGTGAAATCAATACCAGTCATAATCAAATCAATTAGAAACGTTGAAGAAATATCCGAGACAGAAAAACAAACAAAACTCAAGTCGTAAATTATCTCAAAAAGATGTGTTAGACACACTTTCTCCTGCCTGGTAGCTACTGTCATATTATTAACGCTTGAAACTTGGCGCAGTTGAACTGATGCTGAAGAAGATTGAAGGGTTTCAGTGACGAAAAAAGATTGATAATGAGAAGAAGAGAAAAGGTTGGTAATGGTGACGTTTGGTTTCATAGGAAGTAAGTAGAGAACAAGTAACGCCAAAAGTAGTAATGTCAGCAGAGAAGTAGTGTACAAGTGGGAGCTAATCCTAACACCCATGGTTGATGATCTTCTAAGCCTTCGTAGGTTTTCCTCTGAAACACAAAAAACACATTCATACAGAGACAGGAGCTTGTATGGTGGTCACATACATGGCATGACTGAACCCGAAAAAGAGAACAGCATCGTCTTTTGTTAACATTGAGAAATTTTGCATGCAATTAATTTTCATATTTCAAATAAATCCATGTAAATTAAATAGAATGTATTGTATATTTGTTGATTATGAATTTACGGGAGATTGATAATATGAATTAAGAATCAAGACGTGAAGTTTACTTCAAGACCTGAAATTTCTTCTCAAGCTTGTTATAATCTCTGACTTGTTGAATGGAGAATTCCTTCTTTACTTAAGAGGACTTTGACAGAGAGACTTTAGTTTCTCCTAATTAGACTAAAGTTCTCTTTTTTACTTATCATCAACTTGTGAAAGTCTCTCAAGTCATCGCTACATGAACTTCTTTACATATAGAATAAAGTCACCCAAGTCATCGCTACATAAATTTCTGATGCTAATGCTAATGTTAGGTAGGACTATTGTTCATGAAGTCAAGTCTTTTCCAAACGCACACGCTCAAAGATGAGTATTAGCAACACCTGTATCAAAGGAGAAGTTACCTAGACATGATAACAACTTGCAACATGATAACAATTTTTTTTTGTTTGGAACGGAGAAATCTGTAGTTGCAGTTATTTGTATGCGTATTGAGTAAATCTTCGAATTGACGTAATAGCCTGCAAGTCATGCCAATTAGGTATTCCTCGTTATAAGTAAGTCTTGTATGACAGACTTGATTAAGATAGTATAAGTAAGAGGATTCGAACATAAGACCTTTTGGCCTCATTCTCCTCACTTCACCAATTCGATGACCCCCTAGGGGACATGATAACAATTTTTGTCTCGTATAAGAAATTTAGTTAGATTAAGATTATTTTTTTTTGCACAAGACTATGTAGCTATTAATACATGTCTTGAATAATTAGTTCTTTATTTTTAACTCTATATTTGGGATGTCTTATTAATTTTTGAAAATTTTATCATTTTTTTCTAATTGTCTTATAAAAAAATTATTATCGTACACTCATAATATATTTTGAGTAACTAATGGAAAGTAATTAATTTTAGCTTTTAGATAAATCAATTTGGCATTAAATTCAATTTATATGTGGAAAATTAATTGGGAGTAAGTAACGAGACAATAAGTTGAACTAGATGTACGATCCTCTTTGAATTTTGTGTTATAAATTTTTAATTATCACATATCTAATTAATGTCTAGGTTTAAGATTAGATCTAAATACTCCAAATTGAGTTCAATTTAATGCATTAAATAAGTCAAGTCTACTCCAAACATATACGTTAAGAAATCACTACCAAATAGCATCTATATCAAAGGAGAACTTACGAAGCCATCGCGACCAACTTGTTCAACTCCATTTATAACTATTTGGAAAATGAAGAGTGTTGTTGTCAAGACTTCTAAGATTGGCATGGAGAATGGTCAACAAACACCAAATGATAAATTTTAGTGATGAGTGTGGGGCAAATTAGGTTACAGGGGATATCATCTTTCAGAATGAAAAACAAGCAAAGGATTATGATTCTTCATTAGCTATATCCTAAGTCCCTGACGTCTCAAGAAATTTTTGTGTGTAGTCCTAAACTGCAGAAAGGAAATTCTTAAATAAGAGAAAGCAAAATCCCAATTATCTGGGGACTTTTTCCAATTATCTGGTGAATGAGATTTTTCATAGAAATGAAACATAAATGGTGCCTGTAGTTGTTTCTTCTTGTTGTCTATTTTGTAGACAGTTAAATAGACAATGTAATGCTTCAAATGCAGAAGCCCATTCGTTGACATTTTGGCTAAAGGGGGTAAAGAAAATCCCCTTCACCATCAATGCTTCCAGAAATTACTCAATTAGGGCATGGATGTTCAGCTAAAGTCTAGCTGGGATTGTCGCCTTTCCACCGCTGGAATGCGCAAGGAAAGGTAAGTGCTGTTTTGTCTAAGAAGTTTAGCCTACTCCAAAGTCCAAACACATAAGTACTAGAACATCTATATATCAAACGAGAAGTTACCAAGTCATGGTACCAACTTATTCAACACTGCAACTTGTAAAATAACCAACTGTTTTTGTGGTTTGCCTCGTGTCTCAAAGATTATACATTTTTTTTTCAAACGGAGGAACCTGCAGTTATTATCTTTTAGATGCATACTGGATAAACCTTTAGATTGACACAATAGCTTGCAAATCATGTCAACTGGGTACTTTACATTAGGCAAGCCTTGTACGATAGGTTCGATCGAGAGAATGTAGATAGGAAATTTGAACAAGGACCTTTTATCCTTATACCTCTCACTCCACTAACTTGACTACCTCTTAGAAGAGCTTGTTAATTAAAGTCATTAATACTAATGTTAGGATGAATATTATTGCTCAAGAAGTAAGTCTACTCCAAACGTACACACAAACTGATCACTATTAGAGCATCTATATACGAGAAAAAAGTCATTATACCAACTTGATCAACACTGCAACTTACAAAATGGGATAGATTTTTGCTTCACATAAGAAATTTTACAGAAGAGGCATAAACATTTGTTCAAAATCTTCCACATAACGTGGGTCACCATCATAGCGCTGCTATAAAATGCTCGTGACACTTCATCATTTGCTCAACAAGCAACATGAGCACTACTGGATCAGCAAAAATGGCGAGAGCAGAATATCAAATGGGTTACAAAAAGAAGTGATCATTAAGATAGTATTATCACCCAAACATTCTTACAGTAACTTGATTGGATCAGTTCCTCCTCAGTTGGAATAGGATTAAGGTAACAAAGAATTATGTTACACCAACCTTATTGAGGCAAAGGATTGCATAGAATCGTATTCATTTTACTTTTCGCTTTTGATTATTGGGTTTAGGCCCACAATCATAAATATACTTATGCTCCTGAATTATAAAAAAAAATCTTAAAATTTGTTCAGTTTTATAATTATAGCTTGAAATCTAAAAGCGATAATAAAATACTTTAAAAATTTTAATTCTAGCCAGAAAAATTCTTTCTCTTAGATTTTCTTTAAAAAATAACAATGAAAAATATATCATATGCATTGTTATTAACATAATGACTCAACTTAATTCTTAAATCTAATTTGAACTAATTAAATTTGACCTAAAATAATAATTTATTATAATTATCTTAATTATTTGTTTGAGTTGAATTTAATTAGTGTGGGTCGGATTTAGGAGTTGAGTTTGGCCCTCACAACAGCAACATTTGCCCGGTTTATCTGTAATGCTCATCTCATGCGAGCTTTTTGTCGTTATTTTAAAGTCAATCAGAGAAAAGCGATTTTTCTGAAAATTTGAAACATATGAAGAACTTCTTCTATAATCCAACACTGGATAGATCCTTTTACAACATTTTGGTATACAAATCCTTCCATTATTCAGTTTTAGTTTCTTAGTTATCTAATCAAATGTGTTCGTGTTAATTCTCAGGTATCTAAGCGCTTGGAAGAACTGAAAGAGGAGTACGATAAGAAGAATGGGAATTCAGTTAAATGGAAGCCATTAACAACGTAAATTCTAGGGTTTTTCTCTTCCAATCTTCTTCTAATTGATTCTTTGTTGATTTAGTATTCATCAATCATGAAGAAAGGTACGTCTGTGTAGGTGAATATGCCTGACAGTTCATAGTTGTCTGCAACCATCCAAATAATCTCTGTAATTAGCTTTTTGGAAACTTGTGTTGCAGAAATGGAGGATTAGGTCATATCTAGTCAGCTCCTATTAGGATCTGATTCCTTATTGGGTGTATGAAACTTCAAGATGATAAAGATGATGCCTAAGATCATCTTTTCTGCCAAATTATTCCTTACCCCTTTGACTCTCCTAAGTAACTCTTAACAAAGAAACATTATATAAATATTTTATTTAGAATATATACCATTTTAGTGATTGATGGAATATTATATTAAATCTTCTTTTTTCTCCACCTATTGGAATCTCAATTATAACATATAATTTATTAATTACATATTTAAGAATCACAACAAGCTGACCCCAATCTTTTTTTTTTTGGAAACTACTGACCCCAATCTTTTAAAAATTAAAAGTGTAAAATGTCTTTTTTTTAATTGGGTTGGGTCTGGATTGCCTAAACTTAGGTTTACCTGAGACTCAACTCTTTTAAATAAAATGATGTTTGGGTCTGACCAAAGTATTTTTAATGGTTTGACTTATAACATATAATTTATTAATTACATATTTAGGGATGGTAATTGGCTGGCCCAATCTTTTAAAAATTAAAAATGTAAAATGTCTTTTTTTTAATTGGGTTCGAGCCTGAATTATCTAAACTTAAGCCTATTCGAGACTCAACTTTTCTAAATAAAACGATGTTTGGGTCTGACCAAAGTATTTTTAATGGTCTGACTTATAACATATAATGTATTAATTACATATTTAGGGATGACAATGGGTTGACCCCAACCTTTTAAAAATTAAGAGTGTAAAACGTTTTTTTAATTGAGTTCGGACTTGGATTGCCTAAACTTAGACTTACCTGAAACTCAATTCTTCTAAATAAAATGATGTATGGGCCTGACTCAAATATTTTTAATAGTTTGACCCATAGGTCAATTCATTAAAAATACTTGAATCTGGGCCCACGAGCCAGCCCATTGTCATCCCTATACATAATTGAACGAAACTAAATTTTGCAAATGAATATTTTATTTTAAATTTGCAAAATGTGGAATATTAAAACTAGTTAAATAAATTCACTAAAATCTTGTTAAAAAGAAAATAGATAATATGGGGTTAACAAGTCAATTTTTGTTTTTTAACTAATTTATTAATTAGACTTTTTCTTTTTTTATATACATTTTATTTAAAATTAAAATAATATCACCTAATTATAGTAATTTAATATCCACCGCCCAAAAAAAAGGGAAAATATCCAAAATTTGCCCTATATAGATTACAGAGAATCCGAAATACGTGTGCGGTTTAGGGGTAGTTTGGACTCTGCAGAAAAGAAATGGCGTAGGTGTAAATAAAGCGTAAAAATCGTGGCAATTTCATTTGCGTAACGTTTAAATACCGAACTTATTCCGCCAAAATCTCAGCTGGGAATTGTTTGCTCATCGATCGCTAACTCTAAAGATCCTCTCTTTCTCTATATCGTGGATCGTTGAAAGCTTTAGGGTTGGGGATTTTCTTTAGGTAATGTTGATTTTTTCGTTGTTTTTTCATTTCTCTCGTTCTTTTGAATTGGAGCCTTCGTGGTTTAGTTAAGATTACTTTTATTTGCCTTGATCGATTCTATGATTGTGTTTCTGGATAGACTTTGATTCAACTTGGATTTTCAAGAAGACAAACAGAGGAAAAAGATATAAATTTCAAGAGGTTGGAATTTTCTCACCTTGTTTTATGTTTTACCAAATTCTTGCATGATTTAATTTGTTACTTTCTGTTAATGGTTGTTTGGTTATTGATTGTCTCGCTTGTTTGATTTTTTTCTCGAGGTTTTGGTATCTTCTTGCCTTTCTCTTGACTTTTATTGCTTCGTTGTAATGAATATGAAGAATCAATTATTTTTTAATTGTATAGGATATCGAGTCCTTCTCTAGATCTTCCCTATTAAGCTCTAGGACCTTATACAATTGATTGCGGCTAATGTCAATTTGGGAAATTTACTTAAGTTTCTTCCCTTATGTTTAATAATTGTGGTGGGGAAATATTTGATACACGAACTTTTGTTCATTGTATTATGGGTTACTCGGCGCTTAGGTTCATACATTCTTGTTGGTCATTTTCTTACAACGTTAAGAATTTTAACGAATTTTGATCCTCTTTTATCTGGATTTGCATTCGTTGTGACTTGCTTTTTTTTCTGTTGTTGATTTATAAACTTCTCTTTAACATATCTGCGGGGTTTCTGACAGGAAAGATTGAATGATTTAAATGGAGACCAAAGGTGGCAAAAAGTCTAGCAGTAGTAAATCCTTGTTGTACGAAGCTCCTCTTGGTTACAGCATTGAAGACATTCGACCGCACGGTGGAATCAAGAAATTCAGATCTGCTGCATATTCCAACGTGAGTTTTGTTTCAAATGCGCTCTCACTTTCTGCAGTTAATGGTTTGATATGTTTTCTGAACTATTTTCATGTACTGTCTGTGCAGTGCGTGAGAAAGCCATCCTGAGATCGTCCAAGGATTTTACATAGACCCCTTCAGCTCTTTCCTATTGCCATTGTCTTCAGTCAACTATTTCTTCTCTACATCTCTCGTTCTGTCTTGTACTCTTCTTTGCAACTGTTTCATTTTTCTTTTAAGTCAAGATGGCCTTGCCGGTTTCTTCAATTGGATTTGAAGGCTACGAAAAGAGGCTTGAGATATCTTTTACTGAGTCAGGCATCTTTGCGGATCCTCGAGGATTGGGTCTTCGCGCTTTGTCCAAAGATGAATTGGATGAAATTCTCAACCCAGCTCAATGCACCATTGTGGATTCACTTTCTAATGATGAGGTCGACTCTTATGTTCTTTCAGAATCTAGCCTCTTCGTGTACCCATACAAGATTATCATCAAAACTTGCGGGACCACCAAATTGCTTCTTTCGATCCCAGCAATCCTCAAATTGGCTGACTCCCTCTCTCTTTCTGTATCTTCTGTGAGATACACCCGAGGGAGCTTCATATTTCCTTCTGCTCAGTCATATCCACACCGTAGTTTCTCAGAAGAAATTGATGTCCTCGATAGCCATTTCTGTAAATTTGGTTTGGAGAGTGTGGCATACCTAATGGGTGGTCCTGATAAAGCACACAAGTGGCATGTCTACGCTGCTTTTTCTGATGTGAAAAGCCATAAAAGCCACACTTACACTCTGGAGATGTGCATGACTGGCTTGGACAGGAGCCAAGCATCTTTATTCTACAAAGATTATGCCACTTCAGCTGCTATGATGACTCATAATTCTGGAATAAGAAAGATCCTTCCACACTCTCAAATTTGTGATTTTGACTTCGACCCTTGTGGTTACTCAATGAACGCCATTGAAGGAGATGCAATCTCTACAATTCATGTAACTCCAGAGGAAGGATTCAGTTATGCCAGTTTTGAAGCTGCGGGGTATGATTTCGAAGTCGTGAACTTGACTCATCTTGTTGAAAGAGTTTTGGCCTGCTTTGGACCTAGCGAATTCACCATTGCTGTGCATGTCAACACTCTGGACATGGAACTAGAGACCAAGTTCCAACTACATCTAAAGGAGTACTTCTGTGATGTGAGGAGCTGTGAAATGTCAGGGAAGGCTGGATCAATGATCTACTACGACTTTTTAAGGACTGCAAGTCCTGCTTCTCCTAGGTCAATCCTGAAATGCTGTTGGAGTGAGGATGAGAAAGACGAGGATATTGAAGAAGACAAGTAGTTTACTTTTGCTTTGCCGTTCCTTAAAAAACTATGAAATGTTGTTGGGGTTAAATTCATATTAGATAGTTGCCTTTTTACCTTTTCTTGATAAAATGGATGAGAGTATCTCTAAGATTGTATGGCTTAGTTCCCAGACTCCTAAGCGCTCATCCACTATTATTATATGTTGTGAAGGGATGCTGTTGTTATTCTAATTATATTATTTTGGTTTTAGATCAAGTTTAGATTTGAGTTACTAACCTTGATTAAGCTCTAAACTTGAAACTCTTAAAATAAGACCTTGTTTTTTAAATTTTAAATTAAAAGAAAAAATTCAGATTGAATTGGACCCGATCAGACATTGGATCACCTAAGTCTAATTGAACTCGGGTTGAAGCAATGTGTATTTTCAAGAGCTAGGGCTCATCTAGGTCCAACCTATTGTCATTCTTAATAAATTAAGTTAATTTTATGATTTTTAAACCATGTTTTAAGACTATTTTTCAGTATAAAAATGTGTGAGCTTAAAATTTTTTTGTTGAATTCATTTAATTATAATGATCTTTTCATCAATTTTATTAATATTACAATTATAAATAATAAAATAAACATTTTTGCACTTACTTACAAAATGTACAAGTATGATAATTTTTTTTTTTTGAAGTTTTCAATTTAGATATGCAAAATTGAAAAAGTTACAAAATTAATTTGAGTATTTATGACCTTTCTCGTTTATATGTCTCGAATTTATTTCTTTTCATCCACAAATTTTTACTTAATATAAAAATATAGTACTTCTATTAATTGTAAATTATTATTTTGTTAAAAAGTTAGATAGGCGATATTTCATGTATACATATTTTTAGATAATCAAAAACTACTAATAACTAATAATATTTTAATTTTTAGACATGATAAAATGACATTATTTTGTCATTACTCGTTAGGCTGAGCTCGAGCTGGCTCGGCCTAAAAAATTTGGCCCAAAGCTCAATCAACCTAAGCCTAGGCCCTTAACTTCGAACAAGGTCAAGTTGGGCGAGCCAAGCATGGGCCCTTTTGTCAAGCCTACTCAAGCATGAACCTAATTGAACTCGGATGAATCGAGACCTAATCGATCAGAGGTAAGCTCAATTAAATATATATAAATTTACCTTCAAAAAGAAAAAATATATATATATATATATATTAAAAGTGACATTATTTTCATTAAAACGATATCATTTTAAAAATTTTAGGTTTTGCTCAATTAAATATATATAAATTAAAAATGATATTATTTCAATTAAAACAGTATCATTTTAAAATATTTAAGTTTTAAATTTCAGACTAAACCAAATAGTACAAACTACAGTCTAGTTCAAAATTTGGTTAACTCAAGCTTAACATCTTAACTTGGATTGAGTGATTTTGTCATTTCTAGGGATGAGATTTGGGCTCGAGCCTGAATAGGCTCCTGCAGCTTAGTTCAAGATTAACGAGTCAAGCTCAAGTTGATCAAATCTCGAGCTTGAATTTTTCAAAATATTAAGTCTCAAGTTAGAGGCCCTGTAATTATTAAAAATGACATCACTTTTGGGTCCAATTGAACAAAAAATTAGGCCTCAAGCCAGAGGCCTTATAATTATAAAAATTGAGATTATTTTTGGGCCCAATTGAATTCAGGCTCAACCTAACTATCTCATGTACAACTGGGGATGGGCTCATTATCCGAGCTCGGCCCATTGTCATCTCTCATTCATGCTATTAACAAGTCCAACTAGCTATCTTTAGTAGTTCTCTCTCTTCCTGCTGCTCCCCAGCAAATCGCATGGTCGTTGGACAGTGAACAGCTGTTCCTTCTCCTGGTCTAAAGCCCTCGAAACCTCAAACCTACAAAAATGGCTTCCGTTCTATTTCAGGCCGAAACAAACCATCCCAAAAAGTTGCATTCCACGTAGAAGTAAACGTGTCAAGTAATGGGTTGGTTTGAGCACTATAAAAACACCTGCAATTGTTCATCCAAAAGCAGTGATATACTTGCTATTCCAGAACCTCCCAAAGTCGAGCAACATCAGATCAAGAAAAATGGCGGACAACAGCCAGAACATGAGCTATAAGGCGGGAGAGGCCAAGGGCCAGGCTCAGGTGATCAGCTTTTTAATTCCAGTTTCTCTTCCTCACGAAGTTTGCGTGTTGTTCTTTCAGGGCTGATTTCTCCTCCTCCTCCTCCTCATCCTTTTGCAGGAGAAGGCGAGCAACTTGATGGACAGGGCAGGAGATGCTGCACAATCTGCCAAGGAATCAGCTCAAGAGGTTTCTGATCTTTTAATTCAGTCTAGTCTCAATTTTATCTGTTCTTGATGATGCCATCAAAAATAAGCTTTACCCTTAATTGGGCCCTATGATTTAAGAGGTTGAAGGTTCAATTATGGTGAATGTAGTCTCAACTCACCTCAAACTCAAATACACTGGAAACTTGCAAGCATTATTTGGGATTCTGAATCACTAATTCGTTAAGTAATTTATCTGAAACACGTAAGTGTTTGTTTACAGACTGGGCAGCAGATGAAGGCAAAGGCACAAGGAGCTGCTGATGCTGTGAAGAATGCAACGAACACAAACAACTGATGATGAACACACCCTCTTCTTTCTAATTTCCATGCAATTTTAGAAAGGTTTTTTGTTACTTTGTGTTTTGTCATCTGGGCATTTTGAATGTTGCTTTTCAATTTATGTATAAAGAAGAGAACTCACTTTGTGTGTGTGTAATTCTCTCAACGGATTCATAAATGTTGAAAACAAAAAGCAATAGATAATGAGAATTTTCTGCTTCCATTGATGGGATTCTAAATTTCTGATCGATGCAACCAGGGATGACAATTGCGGTGCAGATCGAGTTTGATATGAGCTTGGTTCGATTTGTTTTTTCTTGATCCGAGATCAATCATATTTGAAATATTTGATCGGAATATGATATCAACTTAAGTTTAACCTAAATTTGACGGGAGATGACAATTGGATTCTAGATTAGACTCGGCCTATCCCGACCTAGTCCTAAGTCAAGCCAAATGTATGATGATTGAGCTTAAGTTATCCAAGCTCGGCCTATCCCAAGGCCTGATAACCGGTAGAGTTAGGTTAGGCTTGGGCTAGCTATCTCAAGCTTGGTTAAGCTCAAATTTGGGCTAAACTCTAAATATTTAATTTTTTTGGTAATTAATATTTAATATTTTTATAAAATAAAGAGTTTATAAACATATTTCACAATCAAAGAGTAATGACTTAACCATTGAGCACTGAAGTTCAACGATAAGAGGCTGATCTTCACTTAAAGATTTGAACCTCACTTGTGAATGTAGTAGTGTTAAATATTTGGTGGTAGTACTATGTCACTTTTTGGGTCCCACCCATGAACGAGAATTAATCTAGACGTGGTAATGGCTTAAAGGTGCCATAGACAGTTCGAGCCCATCCATAATATCTCGTGGGTTAACCTGAAAAAAATTAGTAATGAACTAACTCTCGTTTCTTTGACAAAATTAATAATTAATTTTAATGATATTAATGTTTAAATTAAAGTAAGTTTATTTTTAATAAACCAAAAATAAACATAATTATGTGAAAACAAATAATTAATTATAAAATATTATTAAGAAATCTCAATATACTTTTGAAGTGAACCTTTTATTAGTTGTATATAAAAGTAAATAAAAAGCTGAAAAAGGATTATCTAAAATCTAAAATGGATATGTCATACAAAATTGACATTTAATATATTAAAAATTTCTAAGTTTGTCCAAAACTCAAATTTAGGTTTGGGCCTATAAGAACTTTTAAACTCTAAGTTTGGGTCCAATGCCACTCAATTTATTATATCTCTAATACTTCTGAACTTCTATAGAAAATTTGTCTCTAGCACGAGCCCTAACAAAGGTGTTGGAGATTTAACACAATTGATAGTCGAGTTGGTAGAGTAGAGACATAGAACTAAAAGATTTTGTATTTGAATTCTCCTACTTAAACTCTCTCGATCGAGTCTGTTATAAACAACTTGCTTAGTGTGAAATACCCAATTGACGTAATTTGCAGGTTATTGTAGCAATCCGGAGATTTACCTAGTGAGCATCTAAAAGATAACGGCTACGAATTTCTTCGTTCCAAAATACAAAAGAAATATACACATGAAAGAGCTCATCTTTTTAAAGGTGTGATCATGTTAGCACTGATGCACTGGATCCCATTAGAACTCCAAAGTCAAATGTACTTGGGCGAGAGTAGCGTTAGGATAGTTGACCTTCTGAAAAGTTTTCGTGTTGTATCCCTCATTCACATCTTTATTTACCATTTATCTTAAAAAAAAACTCTAAAATTTTTGAATTGTCTAATTTTTAATGTGATTTTTAACTTTTTGGATTTGATTTATTTTAATAATTTTTGTTATTAAAAATCGATGAATTTATTAATTAATTTTAAGAATGACAATAGTCGACTCATAAATTTAAATTTAGGCATTTTAATGAACCAGTTCATAAGTCAACCCAGGCCTAAACTGACTCAAGGTTTAATTTTTACTTATAAAAGTTAAGCTTCAAGTAGGCCTGGGTTTAAATATCTCAAATTTGGATTCAATTAAAAGAAATGTGATCTTATTATTTTAATTTTAAGAAAATTATATTTTAAAAAATTGACGAGAGTACTCTATTATCATCTTAGTTAATTTTTATAAATTAATAAATTTTTATAAATTAAAAAAATTAATTAATTTTGATTTAATTGCATTAAATCAAAATTTTTAAAGCTTAAATACCTTGAATGTTCGTTTTAGTAGTTTTTAAAATATCCCGCGAGTCTTAACCACAACGCAAAGCCTCCCAAAAACCCTAAAACACTCTCATTTCCACATTCTCTGTCTCTGTCTCTGTCATAGTTTGTTTGATCTCACGGAGCCACAGCTATGAGACAGTCATGGCGATTGCTCCTCTTCCGAAACTGCCATCGCTCTGCTTCCCAATTCTCCACTCAGCCCCTCCATCATTTTCAGGCAATCTCTTCCTCAACGCTAGTTCCCTCTCTCTCGTCGTTTCAATCCCTGTCAGGCGTCCGTTTGGCAGAACGAATCAACCCCGGACTCCCAGTTGCTCGTAATTTCTCATCCGAGCCTTTAGTTGAATCCAATAAGGAGCAGGATCACCATGCGGTTATATCTGATATCTTCGTCCGGTGTAGTGGTGCTAGTGATATTGAAAGAGAATTAGAGTCGAGTGGTGTTGTTATTAGCCACGATGTTGTGTTGAAAGTGTTGAAGTCTTTGGATTCGAGTCCTGATGTAGCTCAGAGGTTCTTTGATTGGGTGATGGAGAGAGATAGGAATAGATTGAGCTCCAAAGCGTATAATTTGATGTTGGGGATTTTAGGTGTTAATGGGTATGTTGAAAAGTTTTGGACTTTGGTTGGTACCATGAAGGGACAGGGTTATGGTGTTTCGAAGGGTATACGGGATAAAGTAATGGAGAAATTTGAGAAAGATGGATTAAGTAGTGATGTAGAGAGGCTAAAAGCCGTTTTTGCTTCAGGGTCAACAGATGATTCGAAAGAAAAGATGGGTTTGAGAATGAGTAGGATTGTTAGGAATCAAGTTTGGAGCGAGCAAGTTGAGATCCAACTGAGGGATTTAAACGTGCCATTTTCAACTGATTTGGTGAAGATTGTATTGGAAAATCTAGCAATGGAGCCCAGCAAAGCACTTATATTTTTTAGGTGGCTTGAGGAGAGTGAGCTGGTGAAACATGATGAAAGGACTTATAATGCAATTGCTCGGGTTTTGGGCAGGGAAGATTGTATTGATCGTTTCTGGAAGGTTGTTCAAGAAATGAGGAGTAATGGATATGAAATGGAGGAGGAAACATATGTGAAAGTATTGGGACGATTCATGAAGAGGAGAATGCGTAAGGAGGCTGTTGATTTGTATGAATTTGCAATGGGTGGAGCTAATAAACCTTCAGTGCACTGTTGCACTTTTTTGCTGAGGAAAATAGTTGTTGGTAAAGAGTTGGATATGGGTCTTTTCTCGAGGGTGATTGGTATCTTTACTGGTAATGGGAATATGTTGACAGATTCAATGCTTGACTCAATACTCAAATCTCTTAGAAGTGTTGGTAGGTTTGGAGAGTGTAATAAGATTTTGAAAGAAATGAAGGAAGGTGGGTTTAGTCCTGGTAGTACTTTGCAGAGTAAGATTGTGCTTAACCTTAGTAGTGCTGGTAAGAACGAAGAAGTGGGTGAGTTTGTCAATCATATAGAAACATCTGGTAATACTTTGGATTTCAAAGCGTGGGCATCTTTGGTTGAAGGGAATTGTGCATCAGGAGATCTTGAAAAAGCATCCACTTATTTCCAGGAGATGATGAGGAAAGAGGGGGTTTCTAGGGTTGGTTATGTGTTTGAAGTGTTGGTAAATGAATATTGCTGCCAGAATAGAGCGATTGATGCATGCAAGCTTTTGCTTGATTGTGTTAGTGAACATGAATTCAAGCCATTGCATACTACGTACAAGTCATTGATTAGCAAGTTATTGGTTCAGGGTGGATTTAAGGATGCCTTGAGTCTACTAGATTTGATGAAGAATCATGGCTTTCCACCCTTTGTGAATCCGTTTGTAGAGTATGTATCGAAATCCGGAACAAGCAATGATGCTATTGCATTTATGGAGGCAATGACTTCCAAGAAGTTTCCATCAACATCCGTAGTTCTTCGCGTCTTTGATGCCTTATTCAAGGCCAAAAGGCATAATGTAGCTCAAAACTTACTGCCTAAATGCCCAGGTTACATTCGAAACCATGCTGATGTTTTGAATTTATTCTACACAATGAAGTCTGGTAAAGATAATGTTGCCACCATTTCATCTGTCTGAGTTTTTATGGAGGGCCTGATGCGTGTATTCGGTTTTTGATGTAATCCGGTACTTTTTAGAAATTATAGTGTCAAGGTTTTCTACATCCATAATTTTTCCTTGATTCTTATTTTGTAGAGAATAAAATCTTAGCCAATTATCTAACTTTTGACTATTTTGCCGTTTTAATGCATAAGGTGTTTCAAGCTTTCGATATGTAGTTCAGTTACAATATGAATCTTGGTTATTTCCATATCTTGTACACTAGGAGTTCTAGCTAGTGCTGCAACAAAGTCCACTAACTGTTTTTCAGAAAAGAGTTCCATCAGTACGACTTTTATCACCTGTAGCTATTGGAATTGGTCTGAAGCTTGATCTGGGGTGGTGGCTTTGCTATTTCATCAGTTACTTGCTTGTTATCTTCATAATCGATAAGATCAGCATCCACATTATTGTCTTTCAGTGTACAGGCAAAGTCTCTGTACATAGCACTCAGCTGAAAGAATTTGCAATCTGTCAAATGGGTAGGGTTAACATGATTCTTAAATGCTCTCTGATGTACCAAAAGATGGTGATCCCTGAATATGATCATTCTCAAATATTATCATGATACCAAAAAAAGCAATATTATATTGTCAAGTGCAATACTACTTCTCCGAGAATATACCTTTAATCTTCATTCTAAATGTAAATGCAATGCTGTGAGCCATTTTCTCCCACAAGAGGTAAGAAAAGATCCATCTGGTGGGCTTTGTTGAAAATCACTTCTTTTGGTATATGTGTGGTTTTCTTTTTTCTTTTTCATTCTCCGGTCCGGTTTTATCTCGTTTGGAGCAGAAAAAGCAGCTAGTTTTTCTTATCTGAAATTTGGTTACTATAAGAGAAATTGGAAGTGTGAACTTGGTCCATTTAAATGCAGATTTGTGGTCAGTCATGGTTGTTCTGTTTTCTTTTTCTCTATTGGGTCATCTTTCTCACCCAAATGAGTTGAACTTGAAAATGTGTTTTCTTCATGTTTTCAACAGAGTGTCAGCACTATTCTAGCATTAGAGATGGAGTTAACAGTGACTTTGTTTCTCCACCAAACATATTAGTTTCTTCCATGCAGATTTCTGTTCTTCCCAATAGTGAGAAAATAAGTGTCCCAGCCTCCTTTTAACTTTCATTTGTAATTGTGTATCTTCTCCAACAAACAATCTCTGAATAGTCATCTAAATTATACGCTGCATATGATCACATAAAGCTGGACTTGAAAAGCGGGCCTAAGCTGAATCTATTCGGGCTTTAGGCATACCTTAACAAGCCTAAGAATGCCTAAAGCCTAATCTTTTGGTTTGGGTTTAAGCTTGCTCGGCCCAAAACCCGAACTAAACATAAGTAAATTTTCTGCAACTTCTGTACAAATGTTAAGGATATGGACTAGTTGGGACGATTGGATGGTGATAGAGAACCACCTTACCATTTTAGATTATGGATAGGGCAAAGCTAGGCGCCTTATATATATAGAGTCTTTTGAGTGGACCAAGAAGGCAGGAGATCAGAGTCTGGAGTTTGAGAAACTTGTGGTGGATGTGCTTTCTCATCAACTAGGACAGTGACATGGCGGGATGCCATTGGATGGAAGAATTCCCCAAAGGGTCATCTGAGTCAGCTTCTATTGATTAGGGTTAAGGTGTAATCAATTTCCACATCAAAGTGATGCAAATCCAGGATTGATAAGGATGCCTCAATGTTTTGCATTGATTTTGGTCCATTCGTTCTTTGGAAGTTAATATCTTCTTTTTCTTTTAGTTCGAGTCTGGTTTGGTCCGAAAACCCGAGTTTTAGTCTAATTAAACATATTTTGATCGGTTAATCCGACTTTTCATAATTAATTAAACTTGAAAAAATTGTTAAGGCCAAAGCCGATTGTAATTAACTCATTAAATTGGACTTTGCATAAACATAATTTTTTAAGATTTCTCATGATTTTTAAATTATCATAAATTTTTACGTTAGAGACTTTTTTTTTTTATACAAAGGCAGACTTAAATTAACTCAAAAATCGACGGTACAAAAGGCCTTGTTGATCACGACAGAGGAAAGCAGAGAGCATCTGTGGTGGCTCCCGAATGACATGCCGGCCCATCCCAAATGTTACTACGAGCGCAGCCAAACGATCCGCACATTGGTTACCTTCACGATAGACATGCTGGAACTTCACCTCCCACCTTCGAGCAGTCAGTTCCCTGATATCTGCAATCAAAACATTCGGTTCAGTAAGAACTCGAGGAGAATCGAGGATTAAATTAATGACTTCGAGGGAGTCGACTTCGACTTCTAGATGCCGGTGGCCCTGTTTCCAGGCAAATTGGAGACCCGAATAAACACCCCACAGTTCCGCAGTTAGAGGTGACCCCTCACCAATGTTGTGTGTAAACCCACCACACCACTGTCCGTGGCTATCCCAGATGAGTCCTCCAACAGTAATGTGGTTGTTATGCCGATTGACGGCCCCATTCGTATTTAATTTGACCCACCTGAGCGATGGAGCTACCCATCCGACTGGCTGTCCCTAGGCCAGGCCCTGCTGAGGAAACACTCGCACCTCAAGGAGACTTGCGCGCCCAATCCACGCCATGTAGTCCCACACATATCTCGCACGGTGATCCGGCCAAGTGAATCCATCCTCGAATAGGCTTTTATTTCGCCATTGCCATAAAAACCAACATGCAATGCCAAAGACCGTCGACCAGTCAGTACATTAGAGACTATTAATCTCTCTATTACACCTAAGAATTAACAATTTATGATTATGAAATTAGTGTCTGAATATAGTTAGTTAGGAACGGAAATGTTGAATAACTACCAGACATCTTAAAAGTTACCGAAACTCAAAGTTCTTGTCCTCTTGCCACGTGTACACCCAGAATCTTAGCTATTGTGTGGACCCACCTGAAACCTGAGTATTGCCACGTGTGAGCGAGTCGACCGACGTTTGCTTTGTACTCGAGACCACATTAATTGACTGTGAAAAGCCGCAGCAAAAGTTGAAGCAACATCGGACCCCACACATGGGATGGGACCCACCCCAAAACTCATGGAACCACAAGATAATGCTTAACTTTTCGCCGCCACTAGTTTCACACCACGTGTCAGCTGTTGGATTCTCTGTTGCTCCTCTTACTAGTAGTAGCCAGTTCACAACTCTCACCCACCCAATCACCACCACTTCTTCAATTCACTACTCGTCTTTGCATTACTTACATGAAAATGATGAAGGAGGAGAACGGCGGCGGCGGCAGAGGAGGAGGAGGAGGAGGAGGGGGTAACAACTGGGCACGTGTGTGTGACACTTGCAGAGCAGCAGCCTGCACTGTCTACTGCAAAGCTGATTCTGCATACCTCTGCGCCGGCTGCGACGCTAGAGTCCATGCGGCGAACAGGGTGGCGTCCCGACACGAGCGCGTCTGGGTCTGCGAAGCCTGTGAGCAAGCTCCGGCCACCTTCTTATGCAAGGCTGACGCTGCCTCTCTCTGCACTGCCTGCGACGCTGAAATCCACTCTGCCAACCCTCTCGCCCGCCGCCATCAGCGCGTCCCCATCCTACCCATCTCCAGCTGCCTCTACGGACCAGCCGAAGACGGGTTTAAGGAGAATGATCAGGAGACTGTTGGTGAGGAGGAAGAGAACGAGGCCGCTTCTTGGTTGCTCCCAAATCCTGTCAAGAATGCTAATAATCAGAATGTTAATGGATTCTTTACTGGCGCAGAGGTTGATGAGTACTTGGACCTTGTGGATTATAACTCATGCGCTGATCAGAATCAGTATTCTTCTGACCAGTACAATCACCAATTTGAACAAAAGAGTTATTGTGGTGACAGTGTTGTGCCTGTTCAGTGTGGAGAAAGTAAAGATCAGTTGCAGCAGCAACAGCAGCAACAACAGTACCATAATTTTCAGTTGGGATTGGAGAATGATAACTCAAAAGCTGTTTATAGCTACAACAGTTCCCTCAGTCAAAGTGTAAGCTTTCTATAGTTACAATCTCATTTTAATCTTGATTGGTTCCAGTAAACTTGAAAGTTTGTCATTTTTGATATTGCTTCTTTCAGACTGTACCATGAACCCGTTTGGTTTCTTTCTCAAAGTTGCAAAGTGACTAGCTATTGAATTTTAGTTATCCATTATGACATGATAGCAGAAGCAGAAGTTCAATATTCTTTACAGTAAAAGAGAAAATCTTGGGGCCTATTCTACTGATATTTTTTTGGTTGCACTTTATAAACTACCTTTTCCTCTTTATGTTTACTTTCTCCTTCCAAAGGTAAAGGAACCTCATGACATAACACTGTTTCTTTATTCATATTTATTCCATGTTATCAATTCAGGTTTTAATCTCCTAATTTAATCACCATTTCTGGATTTTGCTTACGACCCTATTAAGAAAAATTTAGCTTCAAAGCAACATATAAGGATCATTAAGATAATCCTACTTACATGAACGCTGTCCTTCCTTGAGTTTCTGTCTTGTCTTGTCCTGCACATGGAATATAAGCCAGCTATGGTTGAAGGGATTATGAATCCATTACAGTGATGAGCTTTGCAATATGAGAGAATTGGACATGTTATAGCATTGAAAAAGAAATTCAATATTGTTTGCAGTTGTTGCAGCAACTTAAGGTTTCACTTTTCTGTTCCTGTAACAGGTTTCTATGTCATCCATAGAAGTTGGAGTGGTACCAGAATCAACAACGAGCGATATCTCAGTTTCACACACAAGGCCTCCTAAAGGTACAATTGACCTTTTCTCTGGAAATCCAATTCAAATGCCATCCCAACTTAGTCCAATGGACAGGGAGGCCAGAGTCCTGAGATACAGAGAGAAAAAGAAAACAAGAAAGTTTGAGAAGACAATCAGGTATGCGTCAAGGAAGGCTTATGCAGAGACCAGGCCCAGGATCAAAGGTCGATTTGCAAAGAGAACAGATGTAGAAATTGCGGTTGAGCAGATGTTCTCCACATCGTTGATGGCAGAAGCTGGATATGGCATTGTCCCATCATTCTAAATCCAGCAACAGATTGAAAGAATGCTGAAAGAGGAGAACATAATCTTTAGAAGATAATTGTACTAGTTATTGTTAAGGCTACAGTATTGGTAGTGTATGTTTATTATGTACTTAATTTTGTTGATAACGCGATACATATGTTTAGTTATTTTGTTCATCTTCTTTTCTCTGCTGCTAATATCTCACAGGTCCATATACAGCAATAAATTTTCTTCCAAAACTAATACAGTAGACTAAAGATGTTAACTTGTTCCATATTATCGGATGCTAGAAGTTAGAATATGAAGTGGTGATTCCAGGATCCATCCACAACACTAGTAACGATCTCCAGGAAAAAGAGCATTCAATGTGGCACCTTTCTTCAGACCAAAAGGGAGAAAGTCTCAGCCAGAGTGGAAAGAATGACGTGGCCGATCCAAAGGCAAACGACCTTTGTTCTTCTTTGGGTTGTTGAAGGAACTTTTGCACTTTTGGCTAGTCTTTGCTTGTCAAAAATTTTACTCCTCACCTAAGAGAAAATCTATTACTGTCACCAGCTCATGCCAATCCAGATTCTCCACTCAACGATTCATGCAGAAACATCCACTTATACAACCATTGATTGCAGTGGATGTCAAGATCTGCTAAAGAAAAGGCCAACTTGAGGGATATTGCAATAAAGTTGAGCATAATTTTCACATGATCAAGAATACTGTCCTGCAACTATGGATAAGGTGTTTATGAATCTCACTGCTGCATTAAAAAGATGTAAGAGGGAGCTGAACAATTAAGTTGGAATTAAAGCATGGAAGATTCATTAATCATTAACCACAATAACACAGCTTTGAGATTAATCATTAACCACAATAACACAGCTTTGAGGAATGTTGGATCATCTCTTGTTCCTTTGATGCAAAATGACACACTTGCTCTACTGTTTACTTCACAGAATCTCAATCTTAAAGTCAAAGGAGGCTATCATGGCGTTACAAAAGAAAACAAAACAATATCGATTAACCTGAGTCACACAAGTCTTACTTGAGTTTTTATTTTTTCCTTCCAAAACCAATCATCATTACTCTTTACGGTGAGCAAAAGGAAAGTTATGCAATAAAAAAATTCTGCACATATACGGAGAATTATTCTACTGGAGTTTAAACCTTTATAAATATTTTAATAAATGAGCTCAGAGGCCTCATCTCCCAGAAGAAGTTATGGCATATTGAAACCATACCCTTTATTTTGCTGGTCTATGTTACAATTATCATGTCACCCCCTTAAAACCTAAGGGCATTAAGTAAGGTTTGGGTAAGCAAAGGTGAAACTGACCCCCGGCAAAGGAAACGCAAAATCCTTCTCTTGGGATATGCCATTTGCATGTTTCATCGCTTCAAAAGTAAATTGACATCACAGCTGTGCAGACTGGTGACAACAAAGGACGGACAGCAGCTTGGAGGTCAGATGCATGTGGAGGATATCTTTTGATGCCTGATACCACTGCCAATCAAGAATGTGAAATCCATGATAGCCATGTTTTTCTTCCACTATAGAGTCGAGGTCCTCACAGATCCTAGATGCCCTGAATTATCCATTTCTTAAATGCCATTTGTCAGGCATCATCACCTTCACACCATGCGCGAGATCTTGATGCCAGGATCGTAAATGATCAATGATTTTGTGCCACAACCAAACATGGTTTTGATGGACATTAAATGGTGAACCTTATATCAATAATGTTTCAGTATCCACTGAAGAATCAAATGATCACATAGAACTATTGGAAAGGAAATGGGATAGATAGACTAAACCCATGAAACACTACTACTGCTCGTCTTTAAAGCCTCACCATTGTTCACTTTCTAAAGATGCCAACTGTGACACAAAATTCAGCCACACTGGAAGAAACCATGAAAGCCTCCTGGAGGTCATCACTTTAAGTATTCACTTTTACGTACTGTCTTGTTTAGAATGGTAGTTTCAAGCTTGGCCGAGCTTTGAAGTTAGTGGTTCAATATACCTGTCCACTTTATTGCTGGCAATCAGTAAGCTTTTGTCAATTTCTCCACTAGGTAAGCAATGGCCTCAGATCTTAGATTCAAATTGCTGCTTTTGCATTGAAGGTGCAATGATATGCACAGTTATATCTACCACAGCACCTAACAACCTATGGGTCGGATTCCACATATGATCACTTCTTTAAACATTGTTCCTACCCTTAGCTCCAAAAATTGATGAAAGATTAAAATTGCCTAAAATATAAAAGTTCAGATTCGATGGAAACTAAAACTTAATCCCAACTGTGAGTATAACTCTCTCAAATCTTAAATTGGAACAAAAATTTGAGCACAGTTGTTAGTAAGATTTAATGTCTATATCGAAGTTGGCAAGCATAAAAAATTCTAATGTACTACTCTCAAGTAAAATTGGGTTTTAACATTTCTATGGAAATAATCTCTCATTGAGAAAATAATTTGTTTCTCAAAAGATTTAATGTCAACATCTATGTTGAGATGGGTTTCAATTTAGACTTTGGGTTTCCAAAGGAAATAGTTTATCCAGTCACTTGGAAGATCAAATCTCCAGAGCTCACAAAAAGAGAAAAAGGGCATGAAAAGTGAGATAGCAGTACTGATCTTTAAGAAAAGAAGATTGCACTTTGCACTTTTATGAAGCTAAAGTGTATAAAAGATCAAAGTTCAGCCACAGAAAGTGGAAAGATTCCAGACGTTTGCTGTCAGAGAATTAGAATGCTAGATACTTTCTTGCAATGCTCTAAACATCATCTGCATGAATCAACTTTACATTCATAAGCTTCCAAATGATCATTGGTCCCCCAAAAGATCAGTTTCTGCTGTGTCACAAGTATCATTGCTTCTCCTTCACTCATATATGCAAAGCTTTATGTGCCTTCAACATCAATTCAAACATATTAATCTAAAAGAATTTTAATTGCTGAAGAAGTCCTATACTTTTCTTGAACAAACACTAATACTCAAAAGTTTCAAACTCCTTCAAAATGTTATCTTTTCATGTAAATTGCTTACTAAATTAATTTCGTATCCTTTCTACCTAAGATCGCAATGTATAAGATCAAGTCTTTCTAAATGGAAATAATATCCATATCTACTGTTAAGGAATTATCTCCCATAATACTGAATCCTTAGCTACAGCAGCTTTCAATTGCCTTTATGTGCACTTATTCCTAAAAGCATCCCTTCTGCAGGTAAGCACATCCATGAGCATGAGTTTCCTCTAACCAGATGGACATCAGCAGATGTTTTTAATTACTAAGTATCTACAGAAATCAATAACAGTTCTTGGAAACATGTGTTTGAGTGGTTTGTACTTCAAGAAATAATGTTTATATACCTGCTGTGGACACATCATACACATTCCAGCAATTTAAAAATGAAGCATTAAACATCAGTGTATCGAAGTGAGCATTGAATACTTTTGTCTTTGATACTTTCTACATACCCATGTAAAAGAATCTCGAGCTAGTATGTGCTTTGCCATGTCTACACCCACACTACTGTTTCTTTTTGAATCACATAATATCTTTTTGAATCACATAATATATATCATTTTATTCTTGCAGATGCCCTAAAGTCTCATAAGATTAATGGCAATGAAGTAATTTCTCCAGTCAGCTATGTTATTTGTTGATCATCCTATGCTTGCTTGTACCTTTTCAGCTAATATACAACTCTTCTCATCCTGGGTTACACCCGAACTTTGGTACTTTACGATTGAGGTGGAAAGAGCAGGAATGATCAAATCATATAAAAAGGAGAAGCAATGAATTTATGGTAGTGCTCACCTTCACAAAAGTGCAATGCACTTTTCTAATTTTTTGCCGAGGCAAGATTCACTCCAAGAAAGTTGATGGATCCACAAACAGAACAAATAGACAGAATGTTCTAAATGGTACTGTTGGATGGTTAAACTGCATGATGTAGACATCTCACAATTAAAACAACTCAAATATGACAGCGTCTCTGGATTTTGCATGCATTTCAACTGATCTGCAAGTAAAAGTCAGAAAAAGTTAACATATGCTCATTAAACCACTTTCCATGAAAAGTATCTGTGGTGGAAGTGTTGCCCAATGCAAGCTTTAAGTAGATCCTTAAACAACAGCCACAAAAGCAAATTTGAAGTTCAACCGCTCTCATTAATGAGCTCTTCCTTTAAACTATCTTGAGCCTCAAATGACCACATGATGCAGACTTATGAAAAAGTTAGAACACGAGGAACAGCTCAAAATTGCATCCATTTCTGGTTAAGCAATACTCAAAAGGAAAACCACACGAAAAAGAGACAAATGCAATTATAATCAGATTCCACCATACTCTACAGAGAAGGCTAAAGAAACAAAATTTATTCTTCCCTTTCCGTTCTTCTTCTTAAAAAACAGTGAGGAAGCAAAAGTTCTGACAAGCAAAGAGGTCCTACCGAGAAGAGAATCAGTAAGATACCCAGAATCATAAATTTGTGGAGAGAACAAGAAATGGGATCTGCTACTTACATCAGAGTCCACGAAGTTTTGATCCTGTGAAAGGCTTCATCTTCGGAAGTTCAAGCAAACGAGTTTTGGAGTTGGAAGTTCAGAAAATGCAAGGCCCACTCCAATTTTTTTCTGGATTGCAAGGCCCATTTCTATTTTTCTAGTCATAATGATAATAATAGATTCGTTTGAGCCTAATCCAATGTCAAAATAGACTAAGTTTAGAAGCCCAAAATCCAATCAAGCACATTTTAACCTAACGATTCGAGTCAACATGATATAAACCGTCTTACTCTTTTTAACCTGTGTTACTTATTTGTAATTCTTTGTTGCATCATTATTATATTACGTTTTTTTTGGTTACATTTACATATTATTTTACCGGAAACAACCTCTCTATTATATTCGGGTAAGATTGCGTACTATCAAATCTTCTCAGATTCTATATTAACGTGGGATTTGGATGAGTAACATTGACGTAAGATTTGGATGAGTGTGATGATGATGTAAACCATCTTACAAGGTGGATAATAGACAAATATAATAACATAATATAAGTTATGTCTAAAGTTAATTTTTTATAAATTAATTAACGAATTAATAATTTATAGCAATTCAATTAATATTTACAAAAAAAACAATATATATTTATTCCCGATCAATTATTTTCTTCGAAATTTTAAATTAAATATACAATAGTAATTAGGGATGATAAGGACCCTAATATGATCTAGAGTTGACAAGGTTTGTCTAGTTTTGACCTGAATTGATCGAGATTAGAGTTGAACATAGACTTTTTAAAAAATTTTGGACTTTGAACCGAGCTCGAACAACCCAAACACAACACAAATCTCAAAATTTTTAAAAGAACAACATCGTTTTTAATTTTTAAATTTTAAAATCATATTTAATTCAACTTGACCATAAATTTTTTTGTCAAATTAGTATATATATATCTAATTTATATTTATACTCGTCGTTATTTTTAATTTTGAAAAATAGAATCAGAAAGAAAATTTTAAAGATTTTTTAAATCACACAAAAACTTTATTTCTTTTACCCTCAACGATGAAATAACCTCAAAAGCATAGAAATTATATTCTAATTTAACAGACTAACTCATATGTTGAAATTATCCCTTTTTCTTCTTGTAATTAAATAGTATTATCATAAATAAACTCAAAAGAATTAAAATTATGTTTTAACTTGAGGTTGGAGCACTTATTTCTGTTAGGGTATTTCAAAATATATAGATCCTGTATAAATATATTGTTAAAATTTAATAAAATATAGTAAAAACTATTAATTAAAGCAGAAGATCTAGTATCTCTCGCTTGATCTTCCTTATTATTTCTTGCAATCCCGACAAAGTCTAGTAGTGTCTAATCTTTACATAATCATGTTTATTCTTTTCCTTTTTTAATTATTGAAGGAATCATTCAATAAGAAGAAAAAAGAAAAAGAGAAAGAAAAGTTTGCTTTAAATTGTTAACTTTTCATGTGGGACAAAGCTAAAAAAAGCTATTGAAAATGCGCTCAAAAAATACAAGTTGGTGGACGCGGTGGCTTGGGGACGTGATCTTCTATTTCTCTTATTTTGTCCTATTGAATCTTAACCATTTATTTATATGGGTCTTATATAAATAAATGACTGAGATTCAATGAGACAAAGTAGGGACAGAATAAAAGAAACAGAGAATTTGAGGGCGATGGCTTGGAACCGCAAAAGGCAAATATTTTATGACAATTGAAATATAATATATATATATATATATATAAAGCTTCCAAGAAGTGGTCGAAATGATATGGCTTCTTAAAAATATTAGGTACAAAAGTTAGGGATAACATCTTAATTCTTGTATGATCCGAAAACAATATATCAAAATTGGGTGAATCGAGAATTAGTTGTACGTCGTAACGCTATCAAAATAATTAGACTAAACTATAGACATCGATAAGTTTAGGTCAATCTCACAAGGAATAATACCAAATACGTTTATATATTATCTATTTAAGCAAATAGGGGGTTTTCAATTTGAGATAAATTAAAAACAAAATAAAATTAAATCTATGAAAATAAATCAAATTAAAATGTAGTAAAACGATAAAGTCGATGAATGAAATTTATATACTATTACAAATATTCGATAATTTATTTTCATATTTAAAAAATCCCTTATATTATTTAAATTTTAGTTAAATGATAATAATGAAATATAACATCATATATAGAGCAATTAAATGTCACTAATATTAGTAACTCAATTCAATTCTTAAATTTGACCTAAAGAAAATTAAATTCATTTTAATTAATAATTAAAATAATTATAATAAATTATTAACTTAAAAAACCATATTTAGTTAGTTCAAGTTGAATTTAAGAAGTAAATTATATCGACACGTAAGTGGCATTAATTAATTTACTTGTGATCTTCATATTATATATATATATGAACCTCACGTAAATGTGTTGATGAAATTTAATAGAATAGAGTAAAATTTGGTTAATTAGAACAAAGGATTTGATCCCTCTAACTTGACGTTCCTTATTATTTCTTACAACTCCGACAAAATATGTGAACTCCACATAAATGTATTGATAAAATTTAATAGAATATATAGTAAGAACTGATTAATTAGAAGAGAGGATTTGATCCATCCAACTTACACCTTCCTTATTATTTCTTGCAATTCCGAAAAAGTCTAGTAGTTTCTATCTTTTTATAACCAAGTTTATTCTTTTTCTTTTTTAATTATTGAAGGAATCATTCAATAAGAAGAAAAAAAAGAAAAAGAAAAGAAAAGTTTGCTTTAAATTGTTAACTTTCCATATGGGACAAAGCTAAAAAAAAGTATTGAAAATGCGCTCAAAAAATGGATACAGGTTGGTGGACGCGATGGCTTGGAACCGCAAAAGGCAAATATTTAATGACAATGGAATCTTGGAAGCTTTTCTTTATAAATATATATATATGATAAAGCTATATATATATATATATAAGCTTCCAAGAAGTGATCCAAATGATAAAGCTTCTTAAAAATAATAGGTACAAAAGTTAGGGATAACATCTTAATTCTTGTTTGATCCGAAAACAATATATCAAAATCGGGGTGAATTGAGTTTCGAACTTACTCGAATATTTTTACCAAAATATTAGTGTAATCGATTTAAATAACATTATTTTGTAACAGATCGTGCAGATCCAACCTAATCCATTATTGAATCTGACAAACATATTAGGTTTGAAACACTTACTTAAAATCATATATCATCATCATCTTCATCTTCATCACTCAGTCTGAAATTTCGCATTCAAGCAGAGTCTGGAGAGGTCTGATGTATGCAGGCTTACCCCTACTGAGTGGAGAAGCTGTTTCCGATAGACCCACATGTTAATGAGATAATGCATGAAAAAATATAAGTTAAAAGAGTAAATATGTAAAACTAGTATGCTAAAAAGTTGGTAAATAAAATTAGAATAAATAAATACATAAATAAAATAAAATAGAACCATATATCTTATTAATTAAGTATGAGTTTTTAGTTTTTACCTTGGTGAAGAATTTACGTAAAATATATAATTTAAATATTATATATGTTTGACAATTTATTGTTTGAAGAGTACAGTGGTTAAGAATATTGTTATTATTATTATAAAAATTAAAATTGAATTTTTACGGAGTTGATTAATTATAATTCCCAAGATTAGGTTGGAAGAGTTAATGAAAATTAAAGATGGGACTGTTTTCCAGCGAAATATGAATTTCAATGAACTAGATAAGTACTGAGGTCCAATCCAAACTCCTACATTAAAATGACATTATTGTGGTGTAATAGACTCAAAGGATTAGATCTCTTGTATTATTTACGCTGTTCTTATTATGTTCAATTTATTAACTTTGCAATGAGCCTATGAGCTCATACGAAGAATGAAAATTAGATCACACACAAGATTAAATGAGATTTTATCCTAGAACTAATTGATGATAGGTGGAGTAACTTATTAGACTTATATATTAATCTTGTTTCCTCTATTTTTTCGATGTGGGACACTCATATGTAGGTATTCTTAACACTCCCCCTTACATGTAAGTCTCTTTTTACTTTGACAATCTAAAGAGGTACGTAGATAATTCTCATCAAGGCTGAACTTCTGATTGAGATCAAATAGGCCCCCTTTTGGGACAAATAACACTGTTGGATCACTTGCTCAATGCAGACTTCAGTTCCCTGTTCTAGTTGCTTAAATAACGGACCCCCTTTCAGAGTAAATAGTAGGCCAAGATCTTCTTTGGCTCTAATGGAATTTATTCCAACACTACCTTCTGACCACGGTTTGCATGGACATTGCAGAGGTAACCCTAAATATCAAGGATCTAGAGGAAGACACCATGAGATGGGCTCAAACTGAACATGGGAGGGTTATCACGGCTTCAGCTTACGAGTTAATTGAAGGGCGTTCCCTGGATTGTTCCAAAGATATCTGGGAACTAATTTGGAAATGCGAGGGGTCTTAGGGATCGGATCATTCCTTTGGTTAATGACCAAGGACAAATTGCTGACTAACCAACAACGGGTAGCACGTCATATAACGACAGACAGCAGTTGTCACGTTTGTGGACAGAATGAGTTCACTCTTCACGTCATCCGGGATTGCCCGAGAGTGCGCGCCTTCTGGCGTAAATTTCCCTCGGAGGTGGTCACAGCAGAGTTTTCTAACCGGACGGGGAGAACTAGGTACATTCCAATCTTATGACATACTCTTAGGTAATGCACGAGTTTTGAGCTACTTTTTTGTCGTAGTCTGTTGGTTGCTTTGGAGTTGGCACAATAAAAGTCTTTTTGAAGCCGATTTCGTTTGGCCAAAAGATGGGGCGAGAGTAGTGAAGGAGTTTACGAAATGGATAGTCAAGGCGAGGGCAGTTGGAAGTGGCATTATTTCAGCTCAGGGTCTACCGGAAGGCAGCCCAGTGGGGTGGTCTAAACCACCGGAGGACTGGGTTAAGTTGAATATTGACGGAGCAGTCAAGCAGACGTCGTCTGCAACTGTAGCTGGTGGTTTTGATTCGCGACTGACACGAACGGTGGTGTGGCAGGTTTCTACATCAAATTGGAAGAAACTCGCCCCTTACGATAGAACTCTGGGGAGTCCACTCAGGCCTCACCTTAACTTGGACACTGGGTTATCAACGACTTATGCTCGAAGTAGACTCCTTAGAAGTCATTAACCTTCTATCATCTTCCACTACAGTCATTGACGGAAATAATTTTTTATTGGCAGGTACCCGTGGATTACTCCAACGAGATTGGAAGGTACAACTTCATCACATACATTGAGAAGGGAAACAATGCGCAGATAATCTGACCGCCCTGGCCACCCTAGCCAGTCCGGGAATACACATACTACAGGAGCCTCCCTTACTAGTTCAAGATTTTCTTTACAGGGACAAGCAAGGAATGGTGTATCGCTGAGCCAAGTGAAAAATATATCATGTTAAATTTGTAGCAGATCTATGAGCCTATACGAGAAGGAAAGTTAGACCGCACATAAGTTCAAGTGAAATTCCATCCTAAAAATAATTGGTAACAGGTAGAGTATCTCACAAGGTTTATATGTTAATCTTCTTTCCTTTTTTTTTAAATATGAGATACTCATAAATAAGTATTTTTAATATTATTAAATTTTATCTATATATTTATATGAATTTGATGTAAATATATAGATAAAATTTAATAAAATTTAATATAATCATATAGATAAAATTTAATAAATAGGCTTTGAATAAGAATAATTGAAACGAGGATGGGATTTGAAAGGCGGACTCGGGCGATGGTTAATGAGCGTTGGTCCATCCTGACTTGACTTATTGTGGACGCTAATTTCCAAATAAATCACTCGAAGAATCGACCCTATGAAACCAAATTTGGGGCGTTCTTTATCTTTACCAATCAACATCTTGAACACGTGTTAAGAGGGTAACGAGAGCATCCCGACCCTTCTCTGTTTCCACTTTTCCGCATATTCTATCTACTAATTTTGCTTACCACCAGAGCTTTTCTTCTTTAATTTGTTCTTTCTCATTTCTTAAGCACTAGTGGACGCGGCGTCATGGAAATGTGAAAAAGTAAGGACCAGAAACCAATTCATATTTGTCTCTTTGAAACTACTTGGAAAGGTTGTCTATGTCACTGTTTCACTACTTTCCCACCAATATTCCTTCTTCTTATCTCGTTTTCTTTAATCCCTTTTAACTTGTAATTTGCTTATAAATACAATGACCCTTCACTTGGATCTTCATCTTCTCCAGGGAAAAAAAAAAAACAGAGAAACCCTGGGTCGTGAGAGAGATGATGAGTACAGCAAGCGACTCTGCTCGATTCCTACGTTGGAACTCTCCAATCCCTTATCTCTTTGGAGGGCTAGCTCTAACGCTTCTACTCATTGCTCTGGTACTGATAGTTCTGGTTTGTTCTTACAGAAGATCATTTTCTGATGTAGAGAAAGGTGGCAAGCTGGTCGACCTTCCAAGTTTTGATGATACGGAGCCCAAGATCGTGGTGATCATGGCTGGTGAAGAACAACCCACGTACTTGGCAAAGCCAACTGGCAGTTGCCAGAAGGAAACAAGTTTCGGGTCTGGAGCTTCGACCCAGAACTGATGGAGAAAACCTGAGTTTTGGATTTGTTTCTGTCTTTGAGTTTGTCTTTTCCGGGATTTGTGTTTGGTGAACGATGAGTTAGATGCAGTTAAATTTTGGTACTGAGAAAGGAAGCTTTGTTTTGTTTTTTCTTTTTTCCTATATAGATTCTTCTGTTTCTTCAACTTTTCGTTTTCTTATCAGGTTTCTGCCATTTTTTTCTTCTTTTCCTAACAGAGAGTTATAAGGAATAGCTTGGTTTTGTTGCAGAAGATAAGAAGATTAAAAGCTATGGTGGACCAGTCAGGTCAGGTTGAGGATTAGACATTGGGGTGAACAAATCTTGCTGGGTCACGTCATAATCACACCAACTTTTGTGATTTTTGAGGCACAGAAACTTCAGGATTTCGCCTTCTTTTGCCTTTCAAGTTTCAAGTGATGATAATGGCTGCTTTAGAGTATACCTATTTCCAACGTTTTAAAATATGATCCAAAACTTAAATCAACGATATAAAAATTCTAAGTTTAACTAAAATAAGTTTAAAATTAATTTGCTTTCAAAAAAAGTTTAAAATTAATTTAATTAAAAATTTAATTATAATTAAAATTTATCTTTACCATACGAAGAATTTAAAATTTAAGTGAGAAAATTAATTAATTAATTTAAATTTATAAAAATTAAGAAAATTAATTAATCAGTTAATCAATTTTAACAACAAAAGTTATTAAAATAAATTGAACTGAAAAGTTAAAAATCGAACTAAAACTTTGGACAATCTAAGATTTTTAGGATTAACTCGACTGAATCGATAGAATTTTTATTTCACATTTCATTTCTTTATAATATAAAACTTAAGAAAATTTTAATTTTAATTAAAAAATACTGTTAAATGAAAATAATTGATTTAAAAAATAAACCAATTAATAAATAAATTGATCAATTTTTAATAACAAAAATTATTAACCTAAATCAAACTAAAAAGTTGACAAATTAACCAATTTAAAGTTTCCAATATTAAACCAGCAAAATCGTTTTGGTTTTTTAAACATAGAAATAAATAAAACTAGCACTATATGGGAATGTCGGGAGGTGAAAGTAATTATAAACTGATAGTGGTAAACAGAATCATTATTAGTTCGTCAAACTATTAAAAAAAAGTTAGATTAAGGGAGTCTTATTTAAAATATTTCACTTACTTTTTTTTTTGGGTTATATAGTAGGTATCGTAGTTTCGTCGGACTAATCCTAAACTCTTAAGATCTTATTTAAGAGTCTTAGAAGAGGTAAAAATATGGAACCACAAGCTATCCTTATTGATTGGTCAACTGATAATTAATCACTGACTTTGCTTAGTATCAGGTTCTCATCAACCCTAAGTTCCCTAATAGTTCCAACTCCCACACTACCACTAGAAGTGAGCCATCTACAATTGATCCAACCAACAAGTATGCCTAGGAGGCTATAAGAACAACAACAGGGAAATTTTTCCCTCTCCCCTGTTTTTGGTGACTCAAACTCAAGACGTCCTATAAAGGAGAACCTTAAGTGAGGAGTTGAAACCAATTAAGTCACTTATATTTGTTGAACTTAGCTTATCTTTATTTTGATTAATGGCTGCTCCCCTTCGTTGCAAAAGTTTTCGCTGATTCTGTTTAGTTAGCTAATTATGATCAAAGTGAAAAATGATTAGTCATTGCCCTGGAAAATTTGCAGGATATTATAAGAATTTTAAAAATTAGACCGGAAGTTAAACCAGTGGTATAATAGGTTTAAGATTTAAAAGGTTCAATCGGTATTATACCGTCATAAAATCGATTAAGATTGAATAAAATTAAAAAATTTGAAAAATGATTAAAAAAATTATCTTTACCTATAAAAATTTAAAGTTTAATTAAAAAGAGATTATTAAATAAAAATTAATAAGTTTATTTTAATTTATAAAAAATAATTAGTTTACGAAAATTTGTTGATTAATTAATAAATTAATCATTTTTTAAAAATAAAAATTATTAAACCAAATCAAACTGAAAGGTTAAAAACTGAACAAAAAAGTTAACTGATTCAAGGTTTTCATTATTAAACCGTCCAAATCGATTCAATTCTTAAAACATTAATAATAACTTTTAATTTTATCGTTACGAAAAAATTTGTATATATATATTTTGTATGCAATGGGAAAAGAAAACCAAAATATAGAAATAAAAAACAACCAGTTCTCATGCCTAGCGATACAGCATTCCTTGGCTATTGAGCTGTATAATGGGCATCGACTTCGTCGGAGGTTCTGTAAGAATATGCAACCCAGTGTGTACTCGCATTGCTAACTTCGCCAGTCTGTTTGCACTTTGATTTACTTCCTTAAAGGTGTGTTGAATATTCACCTCCCAATTTTGATCCAGCATCACTTGTATATCCTGCAGTAACACAAAATCCTCAGTCAGAAATCTTTCAGAAGAGGAGAGGATATTGATTACCTCTAGGAAATCCACTTCTAGTAATATTTTCTAATAACTATGGTCCTATGCCAATTTGAGGCCCTCTTTAACTCCCCTCAACTCAACTCTCAGTAGTGAACAGATTCCAAACTTGAGGAGGAAACCTCCGCACCGTTGACTATTGTAGTCCCGAATTAGCCTTCAGTCGTGTCACTGGTAGAAAATATATAAAATATTTTTTAATTCGTTATCCCGGTCCAAAATGAATTGTCCTTGTCCATCTCTTTTAAGAACATTTTTGCAAGAGAACAGTCCTTGAGAGACAAAGATTAGAAAGAAGGCGATGCCTGAAAATTCTACACCATCAATTAAGAATCTATGGCATTCTCCAATACCTTACCTCTTTGGAAGCTTAGCTCTGATGCTAACTCTGATTGCCACCGCACTAATGGTACTAGCAAGTCTAGCATGCTCCTACTTGATAAGGGTTTCCAATTCCTGGAGTGAAGATGAAGAAAAATCACTCAACTCAAGCAAATATATTACAATGACCGATAATGGTGATCCAAAAGTTCTGGTTGTATTAATGGTTGAGGAGGACAAGCCAACGTATCTGGCAATACCAGTCTCTTCTTCTTCTTCTTCTTCTTAGCAATCTAACTACCTGATGTTAGATGGATTATGTTAGTGGACGCGGCGGCTTGAAAAAGCTGCCGGCCAGTTGTGTAGACGATGATCATGTCGGAAATGATTAGATACGTTGAAACTATTTCTACTGTGCATGATGGGTTGGAGTCAGTGGGGCTAGAACAATGAATACTTAATAGCTTTTGTGCTGAATTTATGTCTAAAAATTTTATATTTGACATAAATATTTAATATATATATTTTTTCTTAATTATTTAACTAAAATATTTGTTTATTTATTTTAAATGTTTTCTTGTAATAATTTGTTTGATTTATTTATTTAATTATCTTTTTTAATAAAGATAAGGTTGCATAACACTAGACCGTTTAAGGCCTCAGTTATTAGCAGGATTTTCGTTAGGTTATTGTTGTTGTTTTTATTTCTTGTTTTTTATTTATTTACTTTTTTATCCTTTATTTTTACTATTTACCCTGTTTTGTTTATATTATTATTTTTATATCTATTTATTTTATTTCTAATTATTATATATATATATTATAGGTTTATGAAAAACAAGCTTTTTATTAATTAGTGGTAAGACTGCATACTATTAAACCTCTCTAAATTTTACGTATTAGTATAAGACGACATAGTTTTGTTGTTCAAGAAAACTACAAATCCAAAATTAACATATGTTTATATAAATCTTTCCGCTTGCTTTCCCCCCTCAAATCCTTTATCGTAGCAACCCTGGTTCAATTCTGTCCCAGTCCATCTTAACTATCCATTTATATGAGTCTCGTATAAATAGATGGTTAAGATGGACTGAGACAGGGTTAGACCAGGATTGCTATGACAAAGGATCAAGTCCCTTGTTGTCCTTTCCTATATGAAAATTGACACTCTTTAAGGAACGAAATGATGTAAAATGTTCAAACTACCCAACCTTACACCATTTTGCTCTGTTCTTTCTCATGTACTTGGAGTGCTCTAACATGCTTAAGGAATGGGTTCTTCTGGTTCTGGATTACAAGGCAGGCAGTCTAGAGGAGACATTCTCATGGCTGTGGGATGGGCTACCTCAGAAACTTTCTGCAAAGTTTCACATTTATGATGGTGCAGACAAAGTAAAAAATCATTAAAACAAAACTATTTCATGATCGAATCGGTTCGAGTCCGACTTGTCCTTTTAAGCTTGAATTTGCTTCAAAATTCAATAAATTTGAATTTAATCTATTAACTTCGGATCAGGGAAAACCAGACCAAACTTGAACTGTCAATCTTAATTTATTTTAATTAATTTTATGCGTAGAAAATAAAATACTTTTTTAGAGTTGAAAATAAATAAAATCAGGTAAATTTATTAAAGGTTGATGTCAAATTTAAGAAAAATCTAAATCCGGGTTTGAACTCAATCGAATTTAAACCCTTGATTTGTTGATTTAAAATTAGAATAGGGTTGAAATAATTTATAATTTCTATATATTTAAAATTATTTTATAATTTAGGATTCCAAATCAAGTCTTCATATTCTGTAAAATATTTTAGTACGTTTATTGCTTTTTTTGTTAAAAATTTTGAAAAAATATTACACCATAATATTTTTTTAAAAATAAGTTAAATCACAACAAAATACATTTCTTTAATTTTGATTGGATCATTAAATTTATACTCTTTTTTTATTATCAAATTACAAGAGTAGTTTCCAAGTCCGTAAGCAAGGGTTTTGGACCTATCTTACCTTTTAAACTCTTGGGACTCTCCTTTTCTCCCTCTCCTTCTCCTACCTTACAACACCATCTTCATCAATAAGGAGAGAAGATAACTTCATAGCTCTAAAGAGAGTAATTCTCAATCTTCACTCTCTATGGATCCTTTCAAACAGATGTTTGGTACAGAAGGATGTGGCAGCAGTGAATCTGGTTGGACAGCTTACATTGCCTCTCCCATGGAGGAAGATGACTATGAGTTCAATGATCACGGAAACCACCATGACTACCGTGATCATGGAGGTCCCATTGGCAATGAAGAAGACCATGTTGGTGGAGCAGAAGACAGTGATGATGACTCGATGGCTTCTGACGCTTCCTCTGGTCCCCATCTTCAGTACAAGCGAGAAGATAGTCAAAGTGGCCATGGAAGAGTAACAAGCTCTAATAACTACAAGGAAGATTGTAAATTCAATCCCTTTTCTCTCTTCTCAAAGAAGAAGAAGAAGAATGAGAAAGGTAGAGATGAAGAAGATTTTAAGGATAGAAGATTCACTACTGCCAGAAAATACAGCAAGTAATCTCAGTTCAGGTTCGTAGAGATCACTGCACAGAAAAAAAAAAAAAAACTTCTTCATGTTAAAAGGGTTATACAGTATTTACAGGAATTGTAAGAGAAAAAAGGCTTTGCCTTTCTGTTATGGCTAAAAATTCGTCCATGATCTGAACTTACAGTTTCTACTTACAGAAGCAAGTTTTACATCTGCAACTCATGAACACTGTCAAAATTCTTTATTCCTTTCCACATTTTCCCTTCTGTTTCTTTTTCTTGTTTATACTCCTGCATGGGAAGAGGCTAGAGATCATATTAGGAACAACATGGCAATGATAATAGTTTTTGTTTGGACTGAGACTCAAAAGAGCAAGTGATTCCAGATCAGGTTACATGAAAATGATTGTTATTTTTGGAAACGACTCAGCACTAGTGGATTTTGTATATTTGTGTGGTTGTGCAGTCATGTGGTGATTGGTGTTCATGGACAAAGTGAGCTGTGTGCTGGAAAGAAAATCCAAGACCTAGAAAGACAAATGCCAGCCATGAGAAGCAACATAGACAAGTCTAGTAATTGTAACATAATATTGAGTGCAACAGCGAGGCAGCTAGCAACTATAGGCTGTCCATTACACAAACTAGAAGACAACCGACAGTTTCAAGCATTTCAGGAAGTCTCGTATTCTTCCAAGGAAAATGCTAAAAGATCAGAAATGAACAGGAATGAAAAAAAGAGCTTTCCAGGAACCCATTTGGTTCACATTAAAAAGATATACATTCATCTGACTGGTTAGCTTCCATTCTGTTAAAATCAAGAGGTCTCAGCAGATTCCAATTGTGTCATCCTCCTTTTTATGAATTTATGATGTATCATTTTCATCTACACTTGCATGTGCATGTGATGAAGTTTTGTAATGAATGTTTTCTTTTTCAAACTCGAACCGGAACCTGGTCAAATGCAGAGAAAAAAAATTGTTAAGAATGAGCCTGATTGAACCTTAATACCTGAGCTTGAATCCAATCAAACCAATTTGGCCTGTTGACTTCCGGTTTGATCTAATTTAACATCCATAAAAGTGTGTTGAGATAAGATATGATCCATTTATCAATCTTACACAGCATATTAAGTTTTTGAGTTGAATGCTAAATTAAAATAATGACTTCAATCCCAATACAGAAGATTAGCTACTTGAGCAACCAAAAGAGTTTCAAAACCTGCAATTGGTTTTGCAGCTATCCTTCCTTTAACATACAAGAGGAATCAAATTGCAGGCTGCAACTTTTATGGTTTCTGAACAAAATACAAGAACAAATCACTGATACGACAAAGTAACACCCAAAAGTAGAGAAATAGCGAATTAGATCTGATGATCTGATTAAAATGAAACCCTGCATGGTAAGCATTCATAAGGTCCAGAAAACAACCAATAATTATTATACTTATTGAATGTACTGAATAAGGTGTCACCAGGGAAATCTAGTTCTTCAACCGCTTAGCAATCTTAAACCACTCAGTGTGGAAAGATCCTTCCATATCAATCCGTTCGTATGTATGAGCGCCAAAGTAGTCTCTCTGAGCTTGGACCAAATTAGCTGGCAACCTCTCTCTCCTATAGGTGTCAAAATAAGCAAGACTAGTAGACATTCCAGGAGTGCTAATGCCTGAGTTGATGGCAAGGCATACAACCCGACGCCAGGCAGACTGACGTTCCATGATTTCTTTTGCAAACTCTGGATCCACTAGAAGGTTAGCAAGGTCAGCGTTCCTATCATAAGCCTTCTTGATTCTGTCAAGAAACACAGCTCGAATAATGCAGCCTCCCTTCCAAATCCTGGCCAGTTCTCCCAATTTCAAGTCCCAACCCTGCTCAACACTCTTAGCACGAATCAGGTTCATCCCCTGTGCATAACTACAAATCTTGGAGGCATAAAGTGCTTTCCTCACGTCATCAATTAGCTTCTGCTTGTCAACCACTTGGTCAGTCAATATATCCACAAAGCCACCGGATTTGAAGACTTTGGAAGCTTCAATACGTTCTTCCTTCAAACCACTAAGGAACCTTCCATCCAGAGAAGCAGCAATGGTCGGAGCTGCAACTGATAGATCAGCAGCTTGTTGAACAGTCCATTTACCGGTACCCTTCATACCAGTTTTGTCCAAAACCTTGTCAACCAAATATCCATCTCCTTTATCATCCTTAATTCCAAAAATATCCGCAGTAATTTCAATCAAGAAACTTAGCAACTCACCCTTATTCCATTCTGAGAAAACACTTCGTAGTTCCTCATTTGACAACTTTCCAACTGATTTCAAAACATCATACGCCTCAGCAATCAGCTGCATATCACCATATTCAATTCCATTGTGCACCATCTTAACAAAATTACCCGACCCTCCTTTTCCAATGTAAGTAACACAAGGGCCGCTGTCGGGAACTTGAGCCGCCACTTTAAGAAGAATGTCTTCTATGTACTTGTATGCCTCAAAGGACCCACCAGGCATCAATGAGGGTCCATTTCGTGCACCCTCTTCACCACCTGAAACCCCCATTCCAAGATAAACCAATCCCATTTCAGACACAGCCTTTTGCCTCCTCTCAGTGTTTTCGTACCATTCATTTCCTCCATCAATGATACAATCACCTTTTTCCAGATATGCTGAGAGTGTCTTTATGGTTGCATCAACAGGTGCTCCAGCCTTAACGAGCATAATTATAACCCGAGGCTTTTGGATTGACTGAACAAAAGATTCTGGATCATGGAAGCCATATAAAGGAAGATCTCCCTCCTTCTTAGCTCTTTCAACGGTCTCATCAACTTTAGAGGTTGTTCGATTATAGACAGAGATAGGAAACCCTTTCTCGGCAATATTGAGGGCCAGATTCTGGCCCATAACAGCCAGACCAGCAAGGCCTATTCTAGTTGGTTTTGAGGGTGCAGCCATAACTTTCCCTGTTCAATTATGTTGTCAACTTCAGTTTGAAAATTTACAAAAACAGCAAAATATTTAACAACCTTGAAGAAAAATTGTCTACATACTAAAACTTGGATAGTAATAACAAAGGTTTCTTGTTCTGCTAAACAAAGTTGGAAAAAAGAAAGAAAAGAAACAAAGGAACGGTGAAATGGTTAGGCAACAGCTATAATAATCCTTAAAGCTGAAAAATCAAGTGACATGAAAAGCAATTACAATAATCTGATATATCAAGTTTTGTTTTTCCAACCACTACTGATGCTTCAAACGACAAGATACATATGCTCAAATCAGAGACTTCTTGTCATACATTCCTGCACTGAGATGATAAATTACATAATCCCTTAAGGAAACCTCCAACATAATGCTCATCCCATCGTTGACATGCTAAAGAAGACAAAATTTTGAAATCCTACTGGCAAGTAACCCTCGTGAACCCCTTAGTTCCCATTAATATCAAAGACAGAGAATATTTGAATCGATGAGCTGAAGCCCACTTCGACAGAGATCACTAGTTGCCTTCCTTTACACCAAATCCCCCACTAGAAGATTAAGATAACAATCATGGATGTTTTTTGCTATAAAAAGAATCCATTTTAAAGTTACATCAGTCAAAAGGAGAAAGCCATCCACTTAAAAACCTATCATTTCACAAATTCAGTCACAATGGTGAGAATCTATAAGTCATTCAAATACACAGGATCAAATGAATCGTCATCGAAAGATGAAAAGAAAATTTCTTTTCGATCTTGATCAATCAAGACATGAAATTTTGACCAACTACAAGAATTCCATCAAGAATCATCTCAAATTCATCAATCAGAAGAAGCCATTCCCAAATTAAAAGTAATCCCAACAGATCAACAACAATGACATAACTCCCAGATATAATGAAACTTTTTCAATGAAAATGGCCACAATGGGAGCAAAAAACATGCAGTAAGAAAGCACTCACCTTTGCTCAGTGAAGACTACAGTTCCCTCTGATCGATACAATCACGCGAACCCAGAAAATTTTAAAATGTGGGCTTTGAAGTGGGTAGATAGAAGATGTTAACTGTTAGGTGAAATTGCGTAACGAGGAAGGTAGTTCCTTAACTACCATGTAAGATGCAATTGGAATCATGGAATATCTTGACTTGTTTGTCTTTTATGTATCTAAGAAAATAAAACTATAGTTTTAGTTAAATTTTATTTTAATTAATATTATAAATCACTTGATGAATTATATAGTAATTAGTCCATTATTGTTTTTAAATAAACCAATTAATAATGCTCTGATTTGAGTTTAAATATATAAATTTATGCCGTTAATTAATTTACTTAATTAACATAAAATTAACATGTTATAATTAAGATTAAATTTAAATTTAAATTTAAATTCAAACTTGAGTTTAAATTTGATTTGATTTATTATTAATACTAAAATTAAGTAATTGACTCAACCTAAATTACGGATATAATAAAAAATAGACATCTACACGTATTAATATTTACTTATATTTTAGAATGATATTCAAAATTTGTAAAAGTGAAGTTGAAATTGCATTATATAAGACATATATAAGATATAATAATTTTAGAATATTTTTACAAATATTGCCACATAGAACAAGAACAAAAATAAGTGGTGAAGAGCTTAAATTCTTAAAGATCAAAGATGTGAATATCCAAATCTTGATTCCTTGAATAACAATAATTGAAGAAATCTTAATAAATTTATTTTCTTTTTTTAATTTTGAAAATCGTTAAATTATTACTTAAATTTTAAAGAAGAAGATATGTTTTTGAGCATTTAAAAAATATTTAAATTTGATCGAGTTAAGATTAAATTAATTAAAAACCAAAAAAGCTTAAATCTAGCATGGATCAATATTGAATTCAACAACTTGAATTCCATCAAATTTTAGAATCACTTAAAAATTTTCAAACCAGACTCAGACCGTATAACGCATTATGCAATGCTAGGGTCTGAGTTATGATGGCAACAATCAATAGCAAGCATTTCACAATATTCATACAGCCTTAGTTCCACCAATAATCTTGATAGACCATCAAATGCATTCAGGAGCAGTAATTAGTGAGGTTGGCTTCATCCTTACACATGGAATAAATGAGATTGCCACATTCAATTATGTCCCTACGGCTGATGTCTTCACATAAAAGCTTTTGTTGCATCTCAAACCCTTTGAACCTTATACTCAAAAGTGTTTCCCATTTTTCATGATGCTGCAAGTAGTAGCTCACCAAGAATAAATGCAAGATCGATGGCAATGAGCATACCAACTGTTTGCACCGGGCGGAAGCCTCAGGGAGCAATCTGCGTGGATGTAGAAGACTTACAGATCGTGAACTTCTTCTCCCGAACGACTTTTATGTCAGCTGGAAATAAAACTATTTTTCTGGTTTTCAACCAAAAAGGATAATCATAGCAACTCACCAAAAGAACATAGTGTAAATGGCAACTCCCACAAGTTGTTACTGAATGTACATTTCAATAAGCTTGGTCATAAATTCTGGTGTAATGAAAGCAACTTGTACAACCTCAGGCTCCAAGATCATAAATGTGCTACAAATGTCAGGATATTCTCATGACATTGGAAAAAATTTGAGGACTTTTGAGTTCTAGTACAGAAGATATTCAAATCCAATGAATCGTCCGCGTGTACATAACCAAGTTGATAAACTACAATTACTTTAGAAGTACAAAATTGTATAAGAACGTGACTATTCCTGTATGGACACTTACAGTTCATTGTAACGTACCACTGTATTTGGCCACAATGAGCGGCAGCTATATCTGTTTAAAGGCCAAAATTGCACATCTGAACGAACTCCATGTCATTGTCCACATACTTAGTCCAAAGATTCTTATATTGGTTCATGGCAATATCGAGCCAAGGTTTCATCTTACCATTGTAATGGATCACTGCAGCATTGCTGATCTCATCCATGCTAATACTTGGATTGTAACCAAGGCCATGTACGTGCCAAGATTTGTCGAGTGACTTCGTTGTTGAGTAGAAGGTGATTAAACCAGGAGGAAGAGTGTCATCTTTCCATAAAGTAAGGTCCTCGTTCTGATCAAAGCAATGAGTAAAGTCTCAGAATTATGTACTTTGTCTCAATCCAGTTATAGAATCAGTATGTTTAGTAAGCTCAATTGCTTCCATTGACTATGGATAGAGAGAAATTCAGTATAAATTAATGCAAAAAGACCTAACAGTGCCAACAAAATGTATATGGGGTCAAGTTGCAAAATATGACTTACCAAGTTCTGCCAGTAATGATACTGTTCAGTACACTTTTCGCGCCTCCAAGCATCAAGATCAAATATATTCATCCCAAAAGCCCAAGCACATGCCTTGGAGTTGAACTTCTGTTTAATTAAGGGATGAGAAAAGTTCAAATACTGTGCATAACGATGAAATGATCCGAAACAAGTTTCAACTGCCCCATTGACTTTTCCATCCAATTCAATCTTCCATAACCCTGTCAAATCTTTTTGAACCACCACATCATCATCCAAGAATAAAATCTTATGCAACTTGGGGAACATCTCCGGCAGGTAAAATCGGAGATGATTCAACATAGACAAATATTTGGGATGCCTAAACTTCATGTTACCCAATTCCTTGGTAGTATTCTCTGCATGATCCTCAGAGTAAAACTTTTGCGCATTGATATTTTCAATTTGCCTCAGGAGTGGGACATATGAAGAATTCAAGAATCTATAATCCTCCACGGCCTTCACCTCCACGTGAGCACCCCCTTCCGCAGGCCTCATTCTAAACCATACTTTCATAGCTGCCACATTCATCCTATCAGTGACCACATGAAAAACATGTTTCCATGGTTCCTCTGCATTCTTTATTGCAGACATCACCACCACTGAGACTGCAATCACATTATCAGAGAAAATCGCATAATGAAATAAACTTGGATCCTCAAATTCCGGCTTGGGAGCCTCTTCTACATATTTTTCGGGATGTGAAATCCTCTCCCCCACAAGTCTCATCGCTAAGCAATGTAAACTCTTTGGTACTGATTTTGCAGCTATCAAGCTAGCAAAAGCCCCATTCTTCTTTGCCTTGTTCAACAACTCATTCACTGCAAAGATGGTGTCTTTCAGCTTCTGAATCTTTAGCTGATTATCATAGCTCTCCTTCGATTCTGCTATTATTGTTCGAGTGATTTTCACTCTTTCCTTCACTTCCTTCTCAAATTGCCTTAATACATCCTCGTCCAACGGACCATTGCCTTCAAACAAGGAGGATCGGTAATTCGGCTTCATCGTTAGGTCTGTAAAATTCTTTGCTAAATCGTCAAACATTCTCAACTGTCTAGAGGTATCAAGTTTAAGCTTCCTTGCAAAAGTTGCATACGCGTTAACCAGTGTCATGTGATCATTGGCTTGCTTGTGTATCAAATCCAATCGAGTCTTTCGTGGATCAGATTTCAACGCCAAAAAGGTTCTATGAGCGTATGCATTACCAGTAGAAGGTAGTGACCGCTAAAAACATACAAGAGTAAAAAATTATCAAACAGATAGTCCAATTGGCATCAAATTGCTTAATAACATATTCCAACTACCATCATTCTACAACACTAGGCTGAGGTAAAGAAATCAATAACCTATAGTTACTTATGACAGAAATTCAATGTAAAGAAAATAAATGATTATTACTTAAGAGAAACCAGATATGGAGGCGAAATCAAAGCAAAACGATCAAAAACAGTGTTGGGTTTAGAGAACGATAAGATTTTGAATGCAAAACAGAACTTACTGGGTGAGGGTGAGGGGTTGAGGGATGATTGGTGAGGATAACGAAGAGAGTAGCAATGAAGAGCAGCGTGAACATGGCGGAGACGAAGATCCTGTACGAGAAGAAGCTACGGAGGATGGAGGAATTAATGCCGCCAACTCCTCCACCACCGTTGCCAGAGGCTCCTCGGCTACGGACGGCCACCGCCATTGTCAGAGATACGATGGATCTGAATATGTTGGCTGTGTGAAAGCTAAGTGCAAGACAGAGAGAGAATGATCAATGACATGAAGTGGATCTAATTCCGTGTCCGTCTATGTCGGTTTTTTTTTTTGTAATATACATTATTTCTATTTAGTTCTTTGTTTTATTTAATAAAATATTTTTCTTAAAATTATATTTTAGTTATTTTCTTTTTCATTTGATATTTGTTTTTGCAAAAATTAATTATGGATGTAATAATTAGAGTTGGCATCGAGTTTTTTTTTTGAATCGAGGAATACATCGTCGTTATTTTTTAGATACACACTCGATAAATTTTCGGATTGACATAATAATTTATAAATCATGTCAACCGGATACTTCGCACTAAGTAAGTCTTGTACGACAGTCTTAATCAAGAAAGTATAAGTAAGGGATTCGACCACAGGATCTTTTCGAACCTTGAGAAAAATGTTTTATTTTAAAAAATGTGACTTTTATATGATTTAGTCCTTCCATTGCTTTATCAAATATTTCAAATTCACAAAAATTATCATATGATTTAGTACTAAATTAATGTGTATGAATAATAAATTTAACATCTTCTCAAAAGAAAAAAAAAGAATTAATCATATGATACATCATCGTATCACATTTAAGACGTTCAATTGCAAAAAAACTCAAATTTTCATTAATTTTTTAATTATAGCTGAAACTTTAAAAAATAGTAATAAAATGTCCTAACTTTCAATTTTTTTTAATTATAGCCCAAACTTTAAAAAGTGACAATAAAATGCTTAAATTTTCAATTTTTTTTAATTCTAGCCCGACATTATCTCTTGTTTCCTTGATACCCTAAGCCATTTGTTTTATGTTTGTTCTTCTGATGCCCCGAACAACTCTCGCATTATAGCATACTATGTCGGTAAACTCTTTGATTTTAGTTGGTTCTCCTCATGTTCTTAGTGTGAGGGCATTGAGACTATGTAATATGAAAATCCAAGATAAGGGCGTCAAGAAAACAAATTGAAAACGAAGGAAAAAATCTGAAATCAAAGTGTAACGTCGTCTGGGGCTACGTAATCTGATTTAAGCCACTTTTAAACAATGACGTCGTTTAATTATATGATTAAACGAGGTCGTTTCATTAATCTTTATCTATTGTGTTAATTTTGGCTGACGTGTATCAATAATTAAGATTTCTGAAATACATAGTAAGTCACGTCAACAAACTTAACAAAACACTAACGTCGGGTTAGAATTGAAAAATTTTGAAAGTTTGAATATTTTATTGCTACTTTTTAAAATTTAAGCAAGAATTGAAAAAAATTAAAAATTTGGACCTTTTTTGCTACTTTTTAAAGATCGAACTATAATTAAAATTTTGACAAAATTTTAAGCTTTTTTTAATAATTAACCCCGTTTAAAGAAGTTTCAAAATGCAACCTATACAATTTTTACTTATGGATTACAATTTATGAGTAGACATTATTTTAAATAAATATGGTAATAATAGATTGATTCAAGATCTTATTATTATTTTGGTAATTATTAATTATTAAATTTATTGTGAGTACTAGATTTAGCTTTTTGTATAATTTTTTAAAATAGTGAATTTAGAAAATTATTAATTACACGAAGATGCATGTTCGCCACTTTTCATTCAATTCTTAAAAGAAAGAGACGCGTGTTAAAATTTATTTTTGTCTTAAATTTTACTATTTACAACAATTTCAATTTTGTTTCTACAAACCAAACCAAGCCATTTCATCAAAGCAAAATTATTAGTAGAGTGAAGTTGGGTTGCAATGTCTGGAATTCGGTAAGCTTACTCAGATTTCATCTTCTTATTTTATATTATTTAAAGTTTATAACATAATTAGAGCTCTTAATCAACCAATTAATACGATTAACAATAGTGATTTTCACAATAATTAAATTGATATAATTCCTTTTTTTCCCGAAGAAAGATGAAATTTTATTTTCTAAAAATTGAGAGAAATTAGGGTTCAAAAGAGTTTTTGGGATTCACAGTTCTTCACTTAAACAAAGTCGAGGGCTCGAATTCTGTTTGTGAATGCAGTAGTGTTAAATACTTGATGATAGTGTTGAGCTACTTATTAAGTCCCAAAAAGCATAAGCGGAATTGTTTGGGCATGATAATAGCTTAAAGGTGTCTCTGATAGTTTAGACCCGCCCAATTAAAAAAATATATATGTAAATGATTTTTCACTTTAAATTAGAAAATATTCTAATTTATTTTCTTGGTTGTGGATATAAAAAAAACTCTAGATTTGTTTTTTATTTAAACCAAAAACATAAATATTATGAAAATTCTTAGCTTATATTAAAAATTTTAATTAGATTTAAGGGTAGTAAAATATGTTTTTATGAGGTTTTTATATTTTTATGTACTAATTATTTAAAACTATTTTTGTTTATGATGATTATTAGTGATCAAGACGATTTGGATCTCACAGAAAAATTCAAAGCTTACGAAGAACAGTATGCCAGATATCTGCTTTCTAAGTATTTCTCAAAGAATACTATTTATGGAGGTACAACAACTTAATCTTATCTAATATATCTAACTAATAATAACTTTATTGCCCCCAAATTCATGATTTTCTATTAATTACTTTTCTTTTTTTCAATAAATTCTCAATTTAAAAGTATAAAATTAGCAATAATTACAAAAAAATCTCAAACTATACTTAATTTTGTAATTATAGCTTAAACTTTAAAAAGTAACAATTAAAAACTTGAATTTTCAATTTTGTACCAAATTAGTTTAGGTCAAGACGGAGATTAGCTTACAATACTTAAATTCAGTTTAATTCAAATCAATTTCTTAATCTTTTAAAATTATACACACATTTTTTTCTATAAATAGTGGATTTGCCTTATTGCCATTGTCATGGAGGATGACTATTTCTCTTGTTATTGAAATAAACTAGCAATAAATAAGGCATTAAATGCATTAAACTTATTAGTAATATGAACATAAGCTTTGAAAATGGTTATTTCGTATAAAATAAAATAAAACATTTTTTCTGTAGAGTTAGATTATAGGCATATTTAGATTCAAGGAATGACTCCTTAGGGGGTGGTCGAGTTGGTGGAGTAGGAGGGTATGAGACCAAAAGGTCTTGTGTTTGAATTCCTCTCTATGCACTCTCTCGATCAAGTCTATTGTACAAGGTTTGCCTAGTGCAGAGTAACTAGTTGCTCTAGTTTGTAAGCTATTGTATCAATCCAGAAGTTTACCCAGTACGTATCTAAATTAAGGATAACGACTGCAAATTCCTCTGTTCTAAAAAACAACAAAAAGGTTCGGGGAATGTCAAATAGTACCAACCTATTACTTATCCTTAGGCATGGATTTATAAATTGTTATGCATTGTATATCTAATTTATTTAGAACATCTATAATATAATATTGAATTCCAACTAATAACATGTAATTCCATATTTAACACACATAAATATAACTTAGTAGTATTGTTCAAAGGATCGGAAGTTAAACCGTAAAACAAGAGGTTTAAGATTTAAAAGGTTCGACCGGTATTAAATGGTTATAAGATTAGCTAAAGATTGAACAAAATTAAAAAATTTAAAAAATTATTAAAAAATTATCTTTATCCATCAAAGAATTTGAAATTCAATTAAAAAATTAACTGAAAATTAATTGATTTATTTTGGTTTATAAGAATTTACTAATTTACATAAATTGACTAATTAATTAATAAAATGATTTGTTTTTTGACAAAAAAATTATTAAAGTAAATTGAACAAAAAAGTTAAAAATCGAACTAAAAAATTAAACGGCAGCTAATCTGGTTAAGTTTTTCAACCATTGAAATTGTTGGTACTATCTACCTATCTAACCATTAGATAAATCATCAATTATGAATTTTAATAATAATTATTCGATATTAAATTTAAAGTAAAATGTAATCTCAAGAAAATGTTATACTCAATTAATCTGTTTTCGATTTATATGTTTATAAATATAGCATATTTAAAAATTATTTAACTATCACGTAATTTTTTTCTACAATATAAAAAATTATATAATAATTAAATGATAATATCTGAGTACAAATGATGGAATTAACCCTATAGTTTAGGAATATGTTCAATATTTATAATGAGTTCATGATCTTGTAATTTCTCACATTATGTTTTCGCAGCTAAAGTCTTTGAAGAAGAAGTCAAGATCGACGATGAAGTTATCAAAGCAAGCAGGTTTAGTTTGTCATGAATGATCAGAGATGATTCTTTGTCAAAACTCATACTTTTGTATCTGGGAAATATTCTCATTTTTTGTGGTTCTTTCCTAGGTTTCCATGCATGGAGTCTTACGCTGATCCACTTCAAACGTTCCTTGCTAAGGACATTGCTTCAGGTTCAGGTACTGAGCCAGTTCAGATTTTCCTTGATAAGGGCAAGGCAGTTGGAGACTCAGACACTGAATTGCAACCTGACCATTTAGTTCAGGATTACTTGAATAAGGGCAAGGGCAAGGCTGTTCAAGGTTCATCAGAAACTAATCCAGTTCAAATATTTTTGGACAAGGACAAGGCATCTGGTTCAGGAACTGTTCCTGATCCAGTTCAGCCATTGGAACTGAATTTCTTCGAGACATTGGATTTGAATGCTGAACCAGTTGATGAAAAAGAAGAAGAAGAAGAAGAAGAATCGGAAGCTTGTCTAAAGCTGGACTGCAACAAGATTCCTGACGATGATTCTGATGCTGATCCAGTGGAAGTCAATCATCAGAACAATAACCAAATGGATACAGATCAATCAGGAATATACCCAGACGATAGAGCTCATGAGGATGTTGAGTTAGGACCATATGTTGAAACTGTTGAAGCTCTCCTTGAACTTAGCAGAGGTGCACCAAATCCTTCAGGAACCTCTCTGGACCTGTCAAACAAGAAAGCCAAATCTTCTGATCCCAAATGGGATTAGAACGAACTTGCCAAAACCTTCCAATTCCAGGCCCTGAGAGGTTGCAGGACAGTATGTTTAATGACTAATGTTTGATGCTATGGAAGTTTCAATAAAGTTTTCAGACTAATTGATGTTTTCTGTAACTTTTGTGGACGAATGATGATGGTGGGTTGTTTTTTCATTATATAAAAAAAAATATTTTGTTTTCTTGTATTTTAAAAATCATTTTTGAACGAAGAATAACATAAAATATATAATAAAACTTCTTAAATTACAAAAAGTATAATTGTTATTCGGTAATCAATTTTAGATTATAAAATAATGAATTAGAAATTGTCAATTTTTTGGAATTTTGTTATTAAATTCTTAAAATAATTTAATTAATTACATATTTTTAAAATTCAAGCAATTTAATTAAAAATATTGTCAAGATCATGGATTATTTCGTGTGAAATTAATTGAGTGATGATAGATTTGAATCTTAGTATTAATAGCAACCAATATTAAATAATATTTCGAATAAATTAATAATATATATATTATTAATTCCTTAATTGAATTATCAAACTTAAGACAATTTAAATAAAAATGATTGGTCAATAAA
>JAOSBN010000001.1:29337614-29353501 GCA_027563595.1 Erythroxylum suave | reverse complement strand
ATTCAAATTATGCAGCAGAAACAAATGGTGAAAGGACTGCCAAAATTAAAAGAAGTAGACAAAGTTTGCAAAATATGTAATGTGGGAAAGCAGCAACGACAAGAATTTCCAAAGAAAAGCAAGTGGAGAGCATCAAATAAATTGGAATTAATTCATGGAGATCTTTGTGGACCAATCACTCCAATCTCCTACAGTGGTAAGAGGTATTTGTTGGTGTCGGTAGATGATTTCTCTATGAAAGCATGGATTTATTTTCTTGCAGATAAAACAGAAGCTCTTGAAATATTCAAAACCTTCAAAAACTTTGCTGAAAAAGAAGCAAAAACAGCCATAGGTGGATTTAGAACTGACAGGGGAGGAGAATTCACATCAAATGAATTCAACAAATTCTGCAAAAATAATGGCATAAGACGACAACTAACAGCAGCTTACACTCCACAGCAAAAATGGAGTCGCAGACAGAAGGAATCGTACCATCATGAACATGGTACCATGTCTGCTGTCTAAGAAGGAGATACCGAAATCATTGTGGCCAGAAGCAGCTAGATGGACAGCTCATGTTTTGAATCGCAATTACACAAAGGCAGTCAAGGACATGGTACCTGAGGAGAAGTGGACAGGAGTAAAACCAAATGTAGAATACTTCAGAGTATTTGGTTCAATTGCACATGTGCACGTCCCTGAACAAAAGAGAACTAAGCTTGATGATCGAAGTCACAAATGCATCTTGCTTGGAGTTAGTGACGAATCTAAGGCCTATCGTTTGTATGATCCGGTGACGAAGAAAATAATCATAAGTAGAGATGTTATATTCGAAGAAGGTGGAAAATGGGATTGGAACCTGAGTACAACAGAGGTAGAGCAGAATGTGTTGGCTTGGGGAGACGCTGATGATATTGCCATAGAAGAGTCTGAAGGAGAAGAGACTAATGGAGAATCTAATGAAGCAGAAGACGGCAATTTAGAAACAATTCCAGAAATTGAAGAATCTTCAACAGAATTTCCACAATAGACAAGAAGAAGAAGAGAGCCCGTTTGGATGCGCGACTACGAAAGTGGTGAACGCTTGTCTGAAGAAGAAGAATCAGACGAAAGTTTAGCCTTTCACATCTCCAATGATGATCCAATAAACTTTGACAAAGCGGTGAAGGAAAAGAAGTGGCAGATGGCCATGAAGCTTGAAATTCAAGCTATTGAGAGAAATCAGACCTGGGAGCTTGTGCCATTGCCACATCGAGCAAAGAAAATTGGTGTTAAATGGGTTTTCAAAACGAAATTAAATAAAGAAGGCAAAGTAGACAAATGTAAAGCTAGACGCATCGCCAAGGGGGTATTCACAAAAAGCAAGAGTAGACTACAATGAAGTGTATGCGCCAGTAGCACGATGGGATACAACCAGAATTCTGTTGGCACTAGCAGCTCAACGTGGATGGTGCATCTATCAACTTGATGTTAAGAGTGCTTTCTTGTACGGTGAATTGAATGAGGAGGTTTACGTTGATCAGCTGGAAGGGTTTGTCAAAAGGGGAGAAGAAAACAAGGTGTATCGGCTGAAGAAGGCTCTCTACGGCTTAAAGCAAGCTCCAAGGGCCTGGTTTAGTAGAGTCGAGAGTTATTTCAAGAAGGAAGGATTTGAGAAAAGCAATTATGATCACACCTTGTTCTTGAAGAAAAATGGAGATAAATTGTTGCTGGTAAGCCTTTATGTTGATGATTTGATTTACACAGGAGATGAAAAGCATATGTGCACAAATTTTAAGTCATTAATGCAGAAGGAGATTGAGATGACAGACTTGGGAAAGATGAAGTTCTTCCTTAGAGTTGAAGTCTATCAAAACAAAGCAGGAATTCATCTGTGCCAAAAGAAGTATGCTAAGGAAGTCTTGGAAAGGTTTAATATGTCGAATTGCAATGCTGTGAAGAATCCAATAGTTCCTAGCACTATCTTGTCAAAGTTGGGCAGCAAAAATGTTGATGCAACACTGTACAAACAACGGGTAGGATGCTTAATGTACTTAACGGTAACTCGCCCTGATTTAATGTTTGTGGTATGTTTGATTTCTCGTTATATGGCTAATCCTAAAGAAGAACATATGATGATTGCTAAGAGGGTACTGAGATATTTAAAAGGAACAGTGGATTTTGGAGTCCATTACAAAAGGAGCACAGATGTAAATCTGCTGGGATATACAGACAGTGACTATGTGCGAGATATAGATGATAGAAAAAGCACTTCAGGCTATGTTTTTCTTCTAAATGGAGCAGCAATATGTTGGAGTTCAAGGAAGCAAGGAATTGTCACTCTATCATCCACAGAAGCTGAATATGTGGCTGCCACTGCATGTGCATGTCATGGAGTTTGGCTTAAAGGAATTCTGAAGGAGCTGGGCGTCAAAAACTGTGAGTGCATCAATATTATGTGTGATAATAGCTCAGCAATTAAGTTGTCAAAGAACCCAGTTATGCATCGAAGGACCAAACACATTGATGTGAGATATCATTACTTGCGCAATCTGTCAACTGATGGGCTGTAAGGTTAGTTTTTTGTGGAACTAAAGATCAAGTGGCAGACATAATGACTAAACCAATTAAGTTGGACCAATTTGTGCAACTCAAAAGCTTGCTTGGTGTTCGACGACTTGAGGAGTAAACTGATGCTGATTCAGCATATTTCCATTTTCGGGGAGGAATTTGTTGGAGTTATTGACTTGGTCTGCAACGTGATAGCTAAATAATAGGTAGGAATTGTTATTTAAATTGTCAAGTAAGCTAGTTTGTAGGAGTTGATTTGTTCAATTCGGTTTAGATGTGTTTTTCTTGTATTTCGATTTTGTCTGTTTGCAAGGCCTTATAAAAGCCTCAGTTATCTTTCTATTTGAATAAGAAGATTTATCAGTTTCCTTTAACAACACTTTCCTCTAACTTCTGGTTGTTCACCTGCAGATCTAAACATATGATTGCGTTTGAAAACTATGAATAAGTACTTATCTCCACTGAACTTTAGATCCAAACGCAACCTCAAACTACGAAAAGAGTCTCTTTGTAAAAAAAAAAAGAATATATATAATTAATGTCCCTCCTCTTGCTCTGAGAGAGAGGAAGACTTATTTACTTACTGGGATTCTTGCGGTTGATAGGCACATAGATTATGAAATATTTAATAAAATACTCGATATAACTAATATTATTTATAATATATTAAGTAGAAATTATATAAAAATTAATGAAAAGTACGTGCTTATTTAAAGCTATATATAATTTCTAATATTAAGTAATAATTGTTTAAACAATAAATCTAATTACACAAGCAACACATCTTTTAAAAATCATTTAATTGTGTATTATTTATATTTTAAATAAAACTAAATATTACAAATATATTCTAGATAAAAGACCTTATTAAATTTAAGAATTAGATTGAGATGTTAAATATGTATTTTAATTTTTTATTTATAAAAATTTATTAATATATCAATAAGTAATTAATGATAGTTTTATTATAAAAAATCTTAAGTTTCTATTTTAATACATATTTGATATTTGATTACTTAGTTTGAATGTATGATTAATTGTGATCAACATGTACTCTATTATAATTAATTTAAAATTTATACTTAATTTTGTAATATTAATTTAAACATTAAAAAAGTGGTATTAAAATATTTTAATTTTTATAAAAATAATATGATATTAAGTTTTTTTTGTTAATATGGATGATATGACGTGTTGTATCAAATTAATGTTTTTATTAAATGACAGTCACATAAGATAATAATGTTAAATATGAAATTTGTTGTTTTTTACTATATTTTTATTTTATTAAATAATAAATTTTATAAACAGATTCTAAAAATATTTAATGTAACATGTTACAATGTCGATATTAACCACAAAATAAATAAATTATTTTTGTAAAAATTGATAATTTATTAAAATTTAAATTAGTATTGTAAATTTTAATTTTTTAAATTAACTTGAATCAAATCAACATCAACATCAATAACAACATCAACATCAATTTAACCATTTATTATTTATTTATAATTGTTCAAAATTAAATGTTAATTTATCCGAATTTTTCTACCCAACATGATCTACTTCACCTCAATTTATTAATTAGGCTTGACCATTGAGTCTGGGTTCTGCCCATGGTTAATGGGCTAAGTTAGGATTGCCCGAGCATGCCCAACCCGACCAAAGGCCCAGATAATACCAAAATAATATCGTTTTGAATTTTTTTCTTAAATAAAAAGTCGGCCCAAACTACCTTTGACCTAATAACTAAGCCCAACCCATACCCGTAACTATTATCAATACTAACATCAACTTACAAAAGCCTAGAAAATTTGCTAAAGAAGCATGTTCGTAACGACATTAACATGGACCGAACTAGGATTACATCATATATAAAATCGAATCCTTACACAAGTAAAAAGGCTTCCGCTATTCCCACGAACTTCTACGAACTTTTGATTAAATCGTATCTTAAAATTAAAATTAAGATTCAATTTAGATTTTAAAAATATTTTTTGAAATTTAAATTTAATTTCCATCGTTCAATCTAACCTAAAGTGGTTTGAATTGAATGACAAAAAAAACATTTTTATTGAATGGACTGTAACATATAGCATAGATCTTATTACGTGTCTCAAATAATTCACAAAAGGGTTAAAAATGAAGAAAATGTGAAATATCTGATTTCGGTTCCAGCTCGACTTCCGAAGCAATTTTCTTGGCCAAAACGAGCTCTAATCACTTGGAACTTTTACAGAAAATGATCACCAACACATAGTTATTGTCTTTCTACAATTTTCTCAAAACGTAAGCGCTTTTAACGAATCAGAGAATCCATATAATTACGAATGATATGAGCAACTACAGGAAACTTTAACCTTTATATGTAACTTTCATATCGAGCTTTTCTATTACAAGCTCAATATAGGTCTGGTTCATATTAATCGAGACTCATTTTCTTTCTGGACTTTGACCCATTGATATAGATCATTTATTGAATCACTTTACTACCCTTATCTGGATTAAATTATGTAACTTAATCGATAAATTATTTAAAAGTAAAAAAATTATAATTAATAGTTGTCCAAATAATGGGAAAGGTCAAAATTGTCCAATATGGACTAAACAAAACTATATAATCAAAAGTTCTATCAACTCCTTTATAATAATTTTTAAAAATAGACTATTTAATTTGAGCCTAATCAAAATTTGTACTTTTTTTGTAAAGAATGAATTTGATTTCGACTCATAAGAAATTTAAGTTTGGTTGAATTTATTGTTTATATTAAAAAATATAACCAAAAAAATAGTTATGTAGCTATTATTATAAACCCAATATATATGAAATGTTTTAAAAGCATAAGAACATAAATAAAAAAGGGTTAATTACTAAAATAAACTCAAATTTTCCTCAAATTTTCAATTATAACATAAACTTTAAAAAATAATAATAAAATAACGAAATTTCAAAAAAAATTTAATTATAGTTCGACATTAGTCTCACTATCATCTTGATTGACGTGACATTGTTACAGGTCAAATGACCCCATTAATCAAACATGTCAGCTTCATTAGGGGAAGCTTTTCTCATTAACAAAACGACGTCGTTTCTTAATAGTAGTAAAACTGCATCGTTTCAAGAAAACTGAAATAATACTTCTCCTCCTTCTTCATTTTCACTCAATCTGTAAACTAAAATCCCTAGGTTTTCAGACATTATTTAGCCCTTCTCTCTCTTAAGCATGAAATCCCTCCCAGATGCACAAAATTCGTAAGTTCTTCGACATTGTTTCGTCCCTCCCTCTCAGGCGCAAGAAATCCTAAAGTATTTGGACGTTCTTCTCGCATACTCAAGAAAACGCTATGTATTTCTAAATCTACAAAGTTTTTCAAGCATCCCTTACATTTTTTTTCTAATAAAGGTTCGTAGGTTCTCACTCCCATTGGAGTTTATTACTATCTTTCTTTTAGACAGCTTGAGCACGAACAAAGGAGCAAGAGAAGTCTTTTATCAGTTTTCTTGAAACGACTTCGTTTTACTAGTGAGACCAACTTCTCCTAATAACGTTGACGTGTCTGATTAGTGGGAGTTATTTGACACAACCAAGATAATAGGAAGACCAACGACAGGTTATAATTGAAAAAATTCAAAATTTAAGTATTTTGTTACTACTTCTTAAAATTAGTGCTATAATTGAAAATTTTAAAAATTTTGAGGTTTTTTTTGTTATGAACGATCAATCACAATAATCAAAGAATAAGTACGAAAATAGTAGACACAGAAATATTTACGCGATTCACCAATCTATAGCTACGTACAAGACAGTTAGGGTTTTTTTTTAATTAAAATCAATGTGAATCTTTTTCCGATGTTAGCACATTAGGAGAATAATACGAATTTACATATTGAAAGAATATAAAAGATATAATTGCCCTCTAATTTAAAGTTCAAATATATTATCAGACTCCACATCTTAATTTTTTTTTGATAATTAGCCATAAAAAATAGTAAAACCAAAAACAAAGCCTAATGTAATTGACCCTAAACCACTAATATTGGAACTTTGTAACCTTTGGCTGTCTCATATTCATAGCTTACATCGAATGAGCAGTTCGTTGCAGATGCTTCAACCTTAGCCTCATGTTTAGTATACTTATATATACATACATACACACGTAACAATAATAATAATGCTTTAGATTCATAGGTTACATCAAGTGAGCAGTTCATTAATCTCAGCCTCATGTTTAATATATAATAATTATTACAATAATCTATTCACGATTCATTAGTTTCTTTAAATAATATTTTTGATAATGCATGCTTTGTTTGATCGGCCTAACCGTGAAAAGGAATATATCATTATTAATTCACCTTTTATTTTATAATACTTAAATTTTTAGTTCTTATTTTTTATTAAAATAAACTGTTTCATAAATTAACAAGCAAAATTTTAATTAATATTTTTAAAATTTAACGTTTCTTGATTTTCAATCAGCCATTCTTTAAGTTTTTAAATAAATATAATACATACAAAATTTAAATAAATCATTGAATAAAATAATAAGTTTGATAAAATTAATATTTTAAATTTTACTATATTTAATGATTTCTTTAAATTGACGAAAAATCATAAGTTTTGATTGGTTTTAAATTAAAATAATAAACAGAATAACATTAACATCAATAATTTGGAAAGGTCCGACAGAACGTAGCCTTTTTTTGATTATTTCTAATTAATAAAGAGATTTTTCCGATAGACTCATATAAAAAAACAAAATAAAGTAAAATGTATATAATATTTGCACACATATTAAAATGAGTTAATTACAAAAAAATCCTCAACTTTATTTAATTTTATAATCAAAAAGTGACAATAAAATGCTCAATTTTTTAATTTTTCAATTATAACCTGACGTTAGTCTTTTCGTTAAATTTGCTGACGTGACTTTTCATATATTTTAGAAACTCTAACTATTATAAGCAAAAATTAATACAATAAATAAAAATTAATGATATGACGTCATTTAATTACATAACTAAAACAACGCTATTGTTAAAAAATGGAATCCCTAAATTAGTTTATGCAGCTTCAATGTCCTCACCCTTTGTTTTCAGTTTATTCTCCGGACCCTCACCTTTCATTCTCAATTTTCAATTTGCTCTCCCGATATCCTAAGGTACTCTGGCTTTGCAGCGCTAACAAACTCTTCATTTTACTCTCTCATCATAGTCACCCACTCATGTTAGGACTGAAAAAACTAATTGAGGGATTCTGTTTTTATCGACAACATCTTTTTTTTAATTATATGATTAAACGACGTTTTTTATTAATTTTTATTTGTTGTGTTAATTTTGACTAATGTATATTAATAATTTAAAAAATAATAACTTTAAAAAATGAAAAGATTTATTATAAAAAAGTTGAGAACTACTTTGAATCATTGTATATGCATCCGTAAATATAATTGCCATAAATATGAAACAAATATTGAAAATTTTTGGAGTGGCGATTGGATCGATAATGAAAAGTCTCCACTTATAGTCATCAGCACTTATCTATCTGTCGTTTTGCGTTTAGTTTCTTGTCGTGTCATGAAACGAGAATCGACCAAAATTATAATCAATCAATCATAATACAAAGTTCACTCGTTATTATTAAAATGTATGAACATAGTGGCCGAGTAGCCATGAAAGGAACACCACTTGATCGCCTCCCGAGACCCCAAAGGCCAATTAGCTATTTGGCTCTTTCATTTTACCGTTTATATATTTATATATTAGGCTTGGAAAGCTTCCCCTAATTGATCCGGCTTTGCCTAATTCAAAATCTAAGAGGCTCATACCAGAGTTGATAAAGTCTTAGATCATAATCAGGCTCAAGCTGTCCGATCCGAGAATTAAATTTTTTAAATAAAATAATATTATTTTGAGTAAAATTATATTATTTTAAATTTAAAAATTTTATTAAACTTTAAACTGAGCTCAAGTATGAATCTAGATTTTCAAGTCAAGCTGAGGATATCGCCTAAGTCTAACCCGTCTTGTCCCGTTAGCGATTATGTGTTCAATATTAGAATTAATTCGTTTCAACTACATTACGGGTTTTTTTTTATAGAATGGATCAACCTGAAATTATTATTTTTTAGATGCGCATTGGATAAACCTTCGGATTAACACAATACTTGCAAATCACACTAATCGAGTACTTCGTATTAGACAAGCGTTGTACGACATTGTTGACTGCAATTTTTGATAAAAAATGTTATTAATATTTTGATGTTTGTATTAAATATGCACAATATTTAAAACAAATTTGATTCAAATAAAATATTATATTTATAAATAATATATGAGCTTTATTTTGAAAATTTATAATAAACTTATTTGTCAATTTTGCTAACCTATATGTGGATATGTGTAACACGTGGATGGTTGTCACTAGACAGAACACACATCATTATCCTCACAAAAGTTTCCGACACCAATCAGATTTTGTCTTCGTATTAATTAATTACTTGAAATTTTGATTAATATTTAATATTTTAAAAATTTTAGCTAATAATCTAAATTTTAAAATAAGATAACTCTGTTTTATAAAATATTTCTTATAAATATTTTATTAATTTAATGAAATAACATTAATATGTTTGTGAGATGAACTGTTTTATGTTTAGTTAGTATTATTTTGCTATTTTAATAAAGTTATTTAAAAATATCAACTTTTGTTTAATTTTATAATTATAGCTCGATCTTCAAAAGAGAACAATAAAATGCTCAAATTTTTAAGTTTTTTCAGTTCTAAATATTAATACACGTAAGCCAAATTAACACAATAAATAAAGATGAATAAAAAACTTCATTTAATTACATAACTAAAAAACGATATTGTCGTTAAAAATGGAATCTTTCGATTAGTTTTTGCAGTCCTGATATAGGTGGGTGACTGTGATGCGAGAGCAAAATGAAGAGTTTGTTAGCTCTGCGATACGAGAGTAGCTTGGGATATCGGCAAAACAAATTGAAAATTGAAAATGAAGGTTGAAGGTCGAGAGAATAAACTGAAAACAAAGGGTGAAGACATTGGAGCTATGTAAACTAATTTATGAAGGGTGAGGATATTGGAGCTGTGTAAACTAATTTCGGTATTCCTTTTTAAACGATGACATTGTTTTAGTTATGTGATTAAATAACGTCATCTTATTAATCTTTATTTGTTTTGTTAATTCTGGCATACGTGTATTAGTAGTTAGAGTTTCTAAAATACATGACAAGTCACGTTAGCAAACTTAACGAAAAGACTAACGTCAGATTATAATTGAAAATTAGAGTATTTTATTGTCGTTTTTAAAAATTTGGGTTATAATTACAAAATTGAATAAAGTTGATGATTTTTTTTGTAATTAACTCATTTTAATATGTGTGTAAATATTATATATAATTAACTATATTTTATTTTTCATATGAGTCTATTGGAAACAATCTCTTTACTTATTAGAAGTAAGACAGTAACATTCTATTGGATCTCTCAAATTTTGCATTTCAGCATAATATTTACTAAATTATTGGGTTGTTTAGATGAAATTATATTGATAAAAACAAACAATTAGTAATTCTTTTAAATATCAATTTTTATATATTTTATTAATGTTTAATATTTATAAATTTAAAATTATTTTATTTTAAATCATTAATTAATAAAAACACGAATAAATTGTCACCATTATACCGGCCATCCCTTTCATATACAACGTTAGTGCCGTGTTGCTTTTTTTCGTTTGGATTCTTATAAATCAAAGCTAAGACCATCAAAACTCAAAAGAGTAAGAGCTAGATAGTCTTGCAAGTTGCAATCTTTATTTACATTCTGACTATCTCTTGATTAATTCCTGTTGGGCTCCTGTCAAAATTTGAAAATTTCTGACCTCACCTTCTATTCTCTGTTTCGGGTCTTGTTTGTATCATTTCGTGTTTGAATCGGTCTTGCTCTGTATATTGGAGATAAAAGGTATCTCCGTTTGGTCTTATTCTCTGGTATAGTCTCAAAGATCCCAGCTTTTCATTCTGAATTCCTGCTAATAGTCGTAAATTTAGAGTCTTTACAAGTTACTCAAGCTTCATTAAGATTTTCTTGTATCGGTTTTGTATATTGGTTCATCTACAATCGTACTAGCGCACATTTTTGGGATATTCAACCTTTAACTCTTACAGGTTAGTTCTATTTTGCTTTGTCTGTCAGCTCATGCTTGGTACTTGATGTGAAGGAGATTGTAAGTCTGTATATCGCAGGTTTTACCGTATAGGAGACTTAGTACGAAGCAGTTTTTTGTTTAAAGTACTAAACCAGTGTTTTGAAAAAATTAGCAGGTTTTATAAGAGATGACAATAGGGAATCTTGCACCAAAGAAAGAGAGAAAATCGAGGAAGGTCAAGCAAGTTGATGAGAAGTCTCCTTTGTTGCCCAGTAGGCATGAGAGTGCTGGATTTGATGAGTTTGATGGAGCTTCCTTTAGTGGGGCTGTTTTTAATTTGGCCACTACAATAGTTGGTGCTGGGATTATGGCATTGCCTGCCACAATGAAGGTTTTAGGTCTTGTTCTTGGCATTGCTTTGATCATCTTCATGGCCTTCTTGACAGAGGCCTCAATTGAGTTGTTACTCAGGTTTAGCAGGGCAGGGAAGTGTGCCTCTTATGGAGGACTCATGGGAGATGCTTTTGGAAAGTATGGCAGGATTTTGTTGCAAGTTGCAGTTTTGGTCAACAATATTGGTGTGCTTATTGTGTACATGATCATTATTGGTATGACTTGATTCTTCTACATATGTATTGTTCCATCATCTGACACTATCTTCTTATGAAATAGTTTGTTCGTGTGTCTAATATCTAATCCGGTTGAAGTTCTACTAACTGTTATTAGAAAGGACTCAAAAGTAAGTTTGTTACTCTCTTCTTATTTGCTTGTTGAAGGTGATGTGTTGTCTGGAACATCTTCAACTGGAGTCCACCATGCTGGGGTGCTTGAAGGGTGGTTTGGAGAACACTGGTGGAATGGGCGTTTCATTGTTCTTCTTGTTACAACACTGGCTATATTTTCTCCCCTGGCTTGCTTAAAGCGAATTGGTTAGTGTCATGTATCAATTACCTAAGAGATGAAGCTATTCATATTATCGAATGAATTTAAGATTATCAATGCCAAAATACAATTTTGTCCAATTACTTTTGTACTTTTGCTGCTTTGATAGTATGTAACCTACTTGATAAGTATAAATTGTCAAACCCATCTTGTTTTTATGTAGTTCATATGTTTAATGGTTTGGTGCATATTGTTTCCTTGTAGATTTATGCCTGTGATTCTTCTAAATGATGGTGGATGCTTTTCAACTACTTGCAGCATTACTTATTGTGAATAGTGCATTCTACTTCTGAGCATGTAGATATAGGGGCCTATGTTGACTTGTTGGTTCTCATGATCACCTTTTCTTGTTTCTTCCCTAAATCAGAGATTGACCGTATGGATTTTAATGCAGATTCTTTAAGATACACATCTGCCTTGTCAGTTGGTCTGGCAGTTGTATTCCTTGTTATAACTGTGGGAATCACAATGTTCAAGTTGATAAGTGGAAGCGTAATGATGCCGAGGTTGCTACCTGATGTTACAGATTTGACTTCATTCTTGAATATCTTCACTGCAGTCCCGGTTCTTGTCACGGCATTCATCTGTCACTACAACGGTAATTGTTTTAACTTATTCAGGTTGGGTCTTCTAGCTACATTCGTGCTTATCTTGGTTGGTTTTTTAGTTGATAAATGTGGAATGTCTGTTTGGTGAATGTCCATCTAGCGCTAATTAGCCAATGCCTGATTTTGGTTTTGAAATGAATTATGCATAATGAATATGTCTCTGCTCTTCCGAGCACTCATTTGCAGTTCACAGCATTGATAACGAACTCGAGGACTCGACAAAGATAAAACCTATTGTACAAACGGCACTTGCTTTATGCTCAACTGTGTATATAATGATAAGCTTCTTTGGTTTCCTACTCTTTGGCGATGCAACTCTTGATGATGTGCTCGCAAACTTCGACACTAATCTCGGCGTTCCTTATAGTTCCCTGCTTAATGATGCCGTTCGTGTTAGTTATGCAGCTCATCTCATGCTTGTCTTTCCAATTGTCTTCCACCCATTGCGACTGAACTTGGACGGTCTCCTATTCTCCTCGGCTCGGCCTCTGCATCAGGAAAATATGAGATTTGCTTTAATCACTATTGGCCTTATCACTCTGATCTTTCTAGGTGCAAACTTTATTCCAAGCATCTGGGATGCTTTCCAATTCACAGGAGCAACGGCAGCAGTTTGTCTTGGATTCATCTTTCCCGCTTCCATTACTCTAAGGTGCCTAGTCTTAATTTATCCATCTTTGTGCTTGAAACTTCTTAAGTTCAGCCTTTACTGAAAACACTTCTGGATTTGATGTCAATAATTGTAGGTGATGAAATGAAATACTTCTGATAATAAAGTTTCTGTTTTCTTCTGCCATGTTGAAAGTGGTCCCTGAATCTGGATTCATTGGAATGATTTGTAATCATAGTTTCTACTAGAGATATCTGATATAAATATATAACAGTACAATTTAATGGCAGAACAATCTGTTAGGTTCTTGTTTTGAGATTTCCTTGACCATTCTGATCTGATTACACTGTACTTAAAATGTTCTTAACAATTTTCAGGGATCGTCACAATATTGCGACAAAAAAGGATAAAATTTTGTCCATTTTCATGATTGTCCTTGCTGTGTTCTCAAATCTGGTAGCTGTGTACAGTGATGCCTATGCTGTGTTCAAGAGGAATTCATCTCCTCGTGAATGAACAGTTCTCTTGCTTCTGAGCAAATGAACAAAAGATGGACCATTTTCGATGATGGGACCTTACTCAGTCCATATGTGACTTGAGGATCCAATTCCTATGGAAGATCTAGCGAAGTTGAATAAGATGAAAACTTGTAGCATATCATCAATGTATATAGTTGGGTTTGTGCAGAAGAGTGGAGTCTTCACATCCTGAAGGACTTCACATTATCTGTATTGTATTTGTAATACCCTTTTTGGAGTTTGAATTTGTCGTGTGGATCAAAACAGAACTGTAGAAAAGCTATGAATCTTGAAACTTCATATTGTTTTTCTCTCTGTTCGAATGTTACAATCTGTGAATCGTATTTACAGGAATTGTTCCTGAATCCTTCCTCAAATCCTTCCTCATTGTTTTAATTAGTAATAGCATACACGTTTGATCACTAGTTGTATGCTAGTCATGGATAGATGAGATGGATTGGAACATCATTGGAATAATAAAAGTGGAATAGGTGATCTCTTCACGCTCCATCCCCTTAAAACAATGTCATCGAAGCCCACATAAATATGTGGATGAGATGGATTGGAACAACAAAAGTGAACAGATGAGTTTTTTTTTTTGGGTGCCAAACCATCCGGTATCTAGCGCCACAGGCGACCTACTAATCCGAATTCGAGCCGAGTAGGACCCTTTCGAGTGACAAAGCTCTTTCTCACGAGTTATTCAAAGTGACTCTATTCCCAAGACTTGAACCCGAGATCTTGGTTAGGGACAGAGGAGCCTCTTGCCACTCCACCGCAGCCCTCATGGGTGAATAGGTGATTTTCATTTGAGTTGGAGCATCTGTTCTTATTAAAATGTTTTAATTCTGTGCCACTTAATTTTGACCACATGTTTGTGTGGATCTTACATAAATGTATGGACGAGATTTGATGAAATAGGATAGGAACTGGTTAAATGGAACAGAGGATTTGTCTTCCATTTGAGTCCCAAAATTGGAAAATTAAAATTGATTAATTGAAAATAATAAAAGAGCAAAAGAGTAATTAACTCTCTCTTATATCAATAACAACATCCATTATAAATCTTGCCGAGGCGGTGTCTGGGGAAGTTTAGTAATAAACAATCTTACTCTTAATTAGTAGAAATGTTATTCTTAAATGATCTACATGAAGTACGAAGGAAGGAAGGAAAAAAATCAAAGAAAATCAAATTAAATTAAATAAAAAACAAACAAATATATATAATAAATAGCAAAGAATGAATAAATCGTAGTAATGAAAAAAATAAGTAAAAACGATAATAAAAATAAATAAATACACACACACACACCCATACACACACATACATATACATATATATATATAATAAAATGGTTAAAAATGAAAAATCTTAAAAAATACAAATAAATAAAATAAATATAAATAAAATAATAAAATAAAAACAATATCTAGAAAAGATGACAATGACGATAAAAATAAAAATAAAAATAAAAATATGTAATTACCTCTTAGGCTAACTAGACAGCAGTTGAGGGATAAAAGAGGACTGTCGTGATTACTTTACGAGGAATATTTTACTTGAATCTTAGCATGTCAAAGTTTTTGATTATGAATCATGTCCTTGGTAAATTTCAACATTGTCATATCATTTTTAATCAGCTCCTCCCAATTCATCTCAAGCCTCACTTTTTTTTTTTACAATCACTAAGTTAGATTTTTTTTACACTCATTGGTGCATCTGTCTCTCATTAACAGGACCAAATTACCTAAGCATTGTCTCTCTTAATTTGTCCATAATATCATCAACTTTTAATTCATCTCTCACTGTTACATTCCTGACCATATCCTTTTCGGTAAGGCTGCACATCTAGCAGAACTTCCTCATCTCCGTCACCATTAACTGATGATTATGAACTTGTTTGTTAGGTCAACAATCCGCTCCATAGAACATGACCGACTTAATTATTAAACGATAGAATTTACCTTTAAGCTTAAGTGTTATCTTTTTATCACACAGAACTCCTGAATCACTTTTCCATTTAAGCCACCCTTATTTGATTCAGTAGACTATGTTTTTATCAATTTTTTCGTTGCTCTAGATGATAAAACTAAATATTTACAACACTCTTTTTACGGTATAACTTCTGATCCAATATTTACCTCTATATTTATAACCACCTTATCTCACAAAAAGTTCCATTCTACGGTTTTAATCCTATTCTAGGAACCATTTGGTTCAGTTTTTGATAGGTGGAAAAGTACTTTTTCCATCATAAAAGTTATTTTAAGGAAAAAATGAGTGTTTGGGTGTAAACTTTAAAAGCATTTTTGGAGTAGAAATAGCTTTTCTAAAAGTTAAAATGCAACTTTTTCAAAAGCTCAAATTTGAAGCTTTTCAAAAAAACACTTTTTCAGGTAGATTTTTTATATCAATTAATGAGCATATTTTTTAGTCCCTTTTACCCTTATGCTTTACACATAATTCTCACAATATCCACAAATACATCTTCACGTTTATTT
>JAOSBN010000001.1:29323182-29337514 GCA_027563595.1 Erythroxylum suave | reverse complement strand
TATTTATATGCATAAATAATTTTATTATAAAATAAAATATAGTTAAAATTAATAAAAGTGCTTTTTATTTTTATGTTTCCAAACAGTCTACTGTATGAAGCTCTTTTTAAAAGGCTATTTTTTTAATTGACAGCCAAACAGTCATCTGGTTTTTAAAAAAAGCTTTTATCAGAAAAGCTCTACTGACAAAGGCTCTATTGATAAAAGCTCTACTGATATAAGCTCAACCAAACAGACAGTCAGTCTAAAGCCTTTTACTTTAACTTATCCCTCTAAAATTCAAGATTGACTAATTTCCTATTTTATCTCGTCCATTAAAATAATATCACGGCAAATAACATGCACCAAACATGTCCCTTTGACGTTCTTGGTAGGCTCAAAACAGGGAGGCACTCAAAGACGACATAGCTGCAAAATCAAATAAACAACAAACGACAACGTTCCAGTCGCGTCTTCCTCGTTTACCCAGTTAGGGTTGGGCGTTGAGAGGGTTTCCAAGGCTATCAAACGCCAATGGTAATGAATTTATATTCTGCATTGTCTAGTTAAAACTAGATGCCTCCCTCATCTTTCCTCATTTGGTCGTAGCTTCTTCTCAATTTTTGGTCCAAATCCCTAATCCGTAATGCCAACATATGTGGACACTTATTCTAGGTTTTCTCTTCACTAGCTAGACAAGATAGTTAGCGCTAAGGGAGAATGATTATTCCAGTTCGCTGCTTCACCTGTGGCAAGGTACCGATGTCTACGGACCATGTTGGGGAGTTTTCTAATTCTATTATTTTTGAGGTTAAATTCTAAGCTGTGGTCTTTTTGCTTGGTCTTTCAAGGTGATCGGAAACAAATGGGACATGTATCTCGACCTTCTTCAGGCGGATTACAGTGAAGGGTGAGACTCGAAATTATTATTATTATTATTTTTCTTTATTTCCTTTTCTGCAATATCTTTTTATGAGGAAAGAAATATGTCTATATGTATAGTTTCTCCGCTGGAGTGGTGAATTCGTAGATGGGATTTTATGGGTTTGATTTTTCTACATGAATCTTCTATAACATCGTATGTGCAAGATTTTTCATTTATCTGCTGTGATTTGGTGGCAAACCATTGTTGAAGTTGTTATACTTGTTTGTTCCCCTATGAATTTGCTTCGTACTTACCGGGAAATGGTATGGTGTTCTTTAGTTATATGTTTATCCCATTTTCAATTTTCTTGTTTCTTGTGGTTATGAAGTCTACTTGATAAGTAAAGGTATCAGCTTTGAATTCCCATGATTCTTTTACATTATCAACTTTTAAGTCTTATATTTCATATTTTGGTTAGTGTAGTCTACATTTCATGCAATATTGAGTTCATAAGAGAGGTCTTTTTACAACCCTTTGCATGTTAACGGTGTATGCTTGCTATTAATTGTAAGCTCCAGTCTTGAACATTTGACCTTTTCATTTCAAACCATTTATATTCAGCGTACTTGTCGCACTGATTCTAAATTGTGTCAAGTGTAACAATTTAGGGCAATGTGATTCATTGGAGATTTTGATGGAAGATTGTCAAACTGGATACATTCACCGTGGTTCTTAAGTTCCAGTTCTGTGCTAAAGATGCACCACTTACTTTATTGGTTGAACAACACTATTAAATGCCAATGCCTCATTTTATTATATGAATTATAACTTGTGGATGATGGTAGATCCTATCATTCCAAAATATGTTTGTAAACTTTGTTAGAAATAATTTTGAATTTGTGATAATTGAGTGTTTTTTATGCAGAGATGCTCTTGATGCACTTGGCTTGGTCCGGTATTGCTGTAGACGAATGCTAATGACTCATGTGGACCTCATTGAGAAGCTTTTGAACTATAATAGTAATCTCTCTCTCTCCCCCTCTCTCTCTGCATGTACATGTGTCCTTACAGCGATATTTCGTTTTAATATCGAGTTTCTTCTGCAGCTTTGGACAAATCTGAAACCAGTTAAGTAAACTTCTACATTCACATGGGCTCCGAAGTTGGCTATGATGGATGTCTTGAAGAATCCTGTGATATGTGCAGAGTCTCTCTGTTTTCTGTTTGCATATTGCTTCTGCATCTAGTTTTTTTATTTCACCTTGCTTGTGGAATGAAGAAACCTGAGATTGAGGCTAAGTTTTTGGAATATGTATCATTGCCCTACATTTTGTCACATCGAAAACTAGCCTTCTTGTAGACATGGCTATAAGGTGTTTGTGGATTAAATTCTACTTTTGCTGCCATGTTAAACCATTGTGGAAAGCTCAGGCTTTCCAAAGCTTTGAGTGGTTCATGGGTTGAAAATTCGGAAGAGTAATGAAATGGCAAACAAAATTATGGACAACTTGAAAGATAGGCAAATTGAAATGACAAATGTTCTTCACTAGTTACTATATAGAGTTTGCTAATTTCAGTTCGTTCCCAAGGTAAAAAGATGCACTGGAGGTCAGCTGAATGGCATATAAACCATAAGGGTTTTGTTTTATTTTATGAAGAGAGGAGCTGAACATCCATCAAAGTGTCCTGTCCAATCCTATTCGGTACCATCAATGCTATGCGTTGCCCAGGTCCTGCCTTAACATTCGCAAAACACTGGATTGAGCCATATGTGTTGATCCCCTTACTTCCCGAATACTCACTATCCACTATATAAAGAGAGGTATTCGCCTAAAGACCTGTTCTGCAGCATTGTTTGGCGAGTGTCTATCCCAGAAACCAATCCCAGCGTTGTCTTTGCAGACCTGCGAGGATATTGAGAGTTCAATTTTGGGCTACGATTAGTGTATAACGAATTCAGAGTTATAGGATTGGTTTCTGGCATCATTCGAAGCCCAAAATTTGATTCTGATAAATGTGGAATGTCTGTTTGGTGAATATCCATTTAGTGCTAATTAGCCAATGCTTGATTTTAATTTTGAAACGAATTATGCATAACGAATATGTCTCTGCTCTTTCAAGCACTTCATTTGCGGTTCACAGCATTGATAATGAACTCGAGGACTCTACGCAGATAAAACCTGATGTACAAACGGTGCTTGCATTATGCTCAACTGTGTATATAATGATAAGCTTCTTTGGTTTCCTACTCTTTGGCGATGCAACTCTTGATGATGTGCTCGCAAACTTCGACCCTAATCTCGGCATTCCTTATAGTTCCCTGCCTAATGATGCTGTTCGTGTCAGTTATGCAGCTCATCTCATGCTTGTCTTTCCAATTGTCTTCCACCCGTTGCGTCTGAACTTGGACGGTCTCCTATTACCCTCAGCTCGGCGTCTGCATCAGGAAAAATCAGATTTGCTTTAATCACTATTGGCCTTATCACTCTGATCTTTCTAGGTGCAAACTTTATTCCGAGCATCTGGGATGCTTTCCAATTCACGGGATTCATCTTTCCCGCCTCCTTGGCTCTTAAGGTGCCTAGTCTTAATTTATCCATCTTTGTGCTTGAAACTTCTTAAGTTAGACCTTTACGGCCGTCTAGAATTGAATTCAATTTATACTGTTTGGAACAAACCTAGTAATATTAGAATTGAATTCAATTATACTGTTTGGAACATAATCAAAATGAATTCAATTATTTCAAATGACATTTTTACCCTTGACTAAAAGATAATCTTATTAAATAATCAACATTTACACTTAAATAAAGCCAGTTATAAACATCAATTTCATTATAAGTGATATCATCAAAAAAGTTCATTATTAAAATGAAAAAAATTGATTGCAAATAACATTAGACTAGACCGAGCTATGAAGACAATAGAAAATTATTATAATTTAGCTTAAAAATGCATGAATGAGCTTAAAAATGCATGAACCTAGAGAAGGTATTGTTGTTCTTCCTGGTGGGAGGGGCTCTAGGCTGCGTCAATTGATGAGAAGTGAGGCCTGCGTCAATTGGAGATATGATTATTACAACATGGGTATTATGGGAAGAGTAAGTTTCAACGTTTACAAAAGAAGTGTTGAAATGAGTTGGAATTCAATTCTCACAGTTTTTTGACAGAATTGAATTTATAATGGAGGGTTGATTTCAATTACGTTTATGAATTCAACTTGTCTATTTTTTGGTTCCAAACATAGGAATTGAATTCAATGTTGGAATTGAATTCAATTCCTATCATTCCAAACAAGGTGTTACTCAAAACTCTTTTGGATTTGGTGTCAATCGTTAAGTTTTTTAAAACAAATTTTTAAATTAAAATATAGAATAATTTATTTTTTAAATTAGATTAGGATCTGAGTTGCTTAGACCCAAGCTTACATGAGATCTAACTCTTCTAAGTAAAACGATATTATTTTGCTTAGAATAAGTGGATCTCAAGTTTATCTGAGCTTGGGCTTGAGCCTGACCCATAAGCTGGTCCATTAAAAACAATTAAATTTAGGTCCATGGGTCAAAAATTGCCACCCCTTAAGTGATGATATGAAATAAATACTTTCCTGCTTATGGTTGATTTATACTTCTGATAATAAAGTTTCTGTCTTCTGCCAGGTTGAAAGTGGTCCCCAAATCTGGATTTATTGGAAAGATTTGTAACCATAGTTTCTTCTAGAGATATCTGATATAAATATGTAACAGTACAATTTAATGGCAGAAGCCCCAGAACAATCTGTTATGTTCTTGTTTTGAGATTTCCTTGACTATTCTGATCTGATTACACTGTATTTAAAATGTTCTTAACCATTTTCAGGGATCGTCACAGTATCGCGACAAAAAAGGACAAAATTTTGTCCATTTTAATGATTGTCCTTGTGTTCTCAAATCTGGTAGCTGTGTACAGTGATGCTTGTGCTGTGTTCAAGAGGAATACATCTCCTCGTGAATGAACAGTTCACTTGCTTCCAAACAAATGAACAAAAGATGGATCATTTTCGATGATAGGACCTTACTCATTCCATATGTGACTTGAGGTGGGAAGATCTGGCGAAGTTGAATAAGACGAAAACTGGTAGCATGTCATCAATGTATATAGTTGGGTTTGTGCAGAAGAGTGGAGTCTTTCACTTCCCGAAGGACTTCATATTATCTGCATCGTATTTGTAAATACCCTTTTTTGGGGGTCAAAGCAGAACTGTAGAAAAGTTGTGAATCTTGAAACTTTATATTGTTTTTCTATCCCTGTTCGAATGTTACAATTTATGGAACCTATTTACAAGAACTGTTCCTCAATCCTTACTCAGTGTTTCAATTAGTATACATGTTTGATCACTAGTTGAATGCCAGTCACGGATTTCCTATACTGGTGACGAACGGCACTAGTCTCCGATAATCCCTTCTCCTTCCGAGTGCACAGTTATCCAGAACTCTGCCAAGGATCAGACGTGTGTTCTGCAAAGCCACCTCCCTAGGTGGGATACCTGAATCAATTGCTCCTTGTGCAGCGGAGATTGAGCCTGGTCCTAACCCTGTTCCCATAACATATTGCAATTGCAGAGGTCCACTTCGAGCCTTGAATGAGGTTTGAGAAACAAGCATCTTTTCATCAGCTCCATTCTCGTATGCCCCTGGCTCGTGTTGGTGCGAACCTGGCAATGAGCTGCAGCTCTGCAGAAGAGCTTCTAGCACACTGAGTGCCTCCCAAGACAATGTACTCTCCACTAATTGCGACACTATTGCATACATATGTGGGCTCTGGGAGGCATCCATGGGAGTGTGTTGGAGAAGTGCCTTGAGCATGAGCAGTATCACCCGCTGGTATTCAACTGGCCCTTTCTCAAGTAGCCGTAGTAAGTGCCCAAAAGCCAGAGCTGAGTGCCTGGGAAACCATTCATTGCATAATAGTGGTGAGACACAAGCAAGGAGGTTTTCAATGCTTTTGACCTCCCCTCGGGCGTAAGCCACAAAAACGATGGCTAATTCATCCAACGATTTTGCTCGACACCATGCAGTTATATTATTTGCAACTGAGCAAGCCTTTTGCCACTGATGTTGAAGTGGTGAAGTATGTTCCATTGTACCGTCTGCACTGAGTTGCAAGCAGAGCCATGGAAGTAATCCTATGATATGCATCAGGAGTCTTGTTTCTGCATCTCCGAATATGGAGTCGCACGAGTGTATTGTAATGCGCAATAGAACCTCAATAGATACACCATGACTAACAGTTGACATGAGCCCTTTAAGCACAAGAGGTTGCACTCCTTCAAAGACAGGCAAATTCCCACTACAAGTTGCAGCCAGTGATTCACTTCGTTGAAAATCTCCAATGTCAACATTTGTATCAAGTTCATCACGAGGCATGCTTGAAAGAAGCACATTTTCAGTTGTTCTGTCCCAGAATGATAAGCGGTCAATCACTCTCAGAAATAGCTCAAGCACTTGGCAGTACACGTGAACAAAATCTGTGTGCATCATAGCTATGCAGCCCCAGAAAAGCTGAGGGTAGAGGATCACTTTTTCTGGCTCCATATTTTCTACCATTACTTGCAATGTCAACAAAATTTCCATGACAAATCCCAAAACTGGAGGAACTGGGTTTCCCAGGCATCTATGAAGGCATCTAAGGAGTGACACACAAGTATCACTTGTGACACTAGGACGCAATGCACGGTAAATCTGATGGGAGCGACATGCGAGGTGTCTTGATGTGCACTCCATAGCCCATTTTAGAGCCTCACCACCCCAAGTCTCACGAAGATCTCCTTGGAAGAAGATAGCATCAACCATGCTCTGAACAAGGGCAGAGAGAAGAGCTGCACTAGGAAGCTCAGTTCTAACAACTGTGGGGTCCTCGTTCTCCCACATCATGCTCCCTCGTTTTGACTGGACATACTTGATCAGGCTAACAACCTGCTGTTTATTCTCTCCGTCATTGTTTTCCACCTCATACAGTTCCAAGTGCCTGCCTGCTAGCGAATATAAAAGATTAACCAGCAAATGCTGGCAGTGCTCCAGCACAATATCTTCCGAACTATCCATTGAAACAAATGTGACATGAAAAAGGAGAGGCAAATGCTCACGAAAATCCTCATCATTTTCATAGGCAATTTCAGCCAGTAGAATCAAGGCTATATCGGCATGTGTAAGAGAATGTTGCTGATGTCCTTGCAAGGCTGACTGAAGTTCTTTGGCATTAACACCATGCATACCAACACCTGGATGCAACCCATCTTCACCAGAGTTTGGGGTGTCAATGAGGTAATCTCCACTGTCCCGAGAAACATGGCGGCTGCGCAAACTTCCTGTAGAACTTCTGACACCCATTAAAGGACCTGACATGTTCACCAATGATGGAATGAGCTGACCTGACCGACCAGTAGTCACTGGAACAACATTTAACTCTGGAGGCATGGGGCTTAATGGACCTGACACACTTCTCCCCGTCACACCAGCTGTTCGCCAACTCAGACTTCCACTTGTATTTCTGAGGGGACCATCAAGGGAACCCCGGACAAGCAACGGTGACATGTGTGGCTGTGTATCCACAACAGAAGCAATTTGGGGAACTGCAGGTCCCTGAGAGAATTCCAGAATAAAATTTCCATTTGCATCACCCTTACCTGCACTTGGCCCAACAGGTTCAATGCTATCTTCTAACATCCGCTGAGCAAGCTGGTAGACTAAGTGATCAATTGTACGCTGCGGACAAATTCTTGCTAAATATAAGCTCACTCGCTTTGCAACTGAGAAATATGTGGCAAATGCACCACTTATTTCAGCAGATGCATTGGAATCACAATCTTCAATCCCTTTTGTGATCAAGAAATCTAAAACTGGACTGATATTCCTGGATTTGCTAGCAATTGTGCTCCATAGTTTTTCAATTTCATCCGGAAATTGATCCCCATGTCTCCATGTAACATAGTAAAGGCTTTTTAATAATCTTTCACTCCAGCCTGAATCCTTGAGTTTCCAGAAATTTAGGTTCTCAATCCAAGGAGCCATGCATGTTAACACTTGATGCTGAGCAATTATGTCAACAGCATCAAGTTGCCGCTGCATGATTTCCTCACAGAGAAGTTGGCTTAATTCAGGGTGATCTTTAGCTAGTTTGCAAGATAGTTTATACTGGAATTGTTGGTAAGAATCAGGGAGGTTACCAACAACAGCAGCTCGATAACTCCCAGAGCCCTCGGTGCCATCGTCAGCCCACTCACGTCCAGAAAGTGTCTCTAGCATCTGAAGGGCGTCATCACGGATTTGCCGATTTGGGTCCACAACCTTGTACAGGATCAAGCTCAGCAGCCTCTGTATTTCACACTTTGGTATTTCCTGGCGCATGTAGACCTCTGCCAGCACACTAAAGTAACCATCGGCTATAGCAGGATCAGAGTAGTAGCACTGCAAAAAATTTGAAGTCAAAACCCTTGTGTGCACAAAAAGATTAAGCTTTAAAGAATGGTAACCAGAGTTTTAAATGTTTTTAGTCACAGAAAAGAAAGAATGCTGATGCTGCAGCAAAAGCAAGTTAGGAACATAATGATCAGAGATCTACCACATCTGTTCATAAGTACCTGATCAATGCAAGCTGGAAAAAGATCTAAATTTGTAAGCAGAAGGTTCTTCAAAGCCAGTTTTGCTAAGGAAACTCGATGATAGCCTGCCCTTTGTCTATCGCGACCAGCAATTCCACGCCCTCCCTCTCCTGTGTACTTAGAATAAGATGGAGTTGAAGGAGAATAACCAAATGGGGCCCTGGGTGCAGGATCATTAAACAAACTGTTGATCCATGATATCACTCTGCCACTCATTTTTCTAGCATTATCATCAAAGCAAGGCCCATACAAGAGTGAAGCCATTGCGTTCATAGATGCCCACTGAATTGCCTCAATTTGTTCATTTAGTTCTTTATCAAATGAAACCTTGTCTATTGAATCTTTGGATCGGCTGTGCTGAGAAGCCTTGTAACGCTCGACCTCACGCCGGTAATCACTAACACCACCATCCTGCCCCCATGTACCACCAGTATCATCACTCCAGGAAAGAAGATGATCAAACAGTCGCTTTCTAGTTCTGACATCAAATTTCTCGGATTTTGAATCCACAAATTCTGGTGCTAGAGATCGCAAAACTGAAGCAAGTGCATAACGGAGAGGCTGCATTTCTTGAAAGTTCTCAGGTGGCGCTGAATATATCTGCTTCGTTGTGTCATCAATGAATCTGAGATAATGAAGCCTGAACACTGGTTTACGGCTCAGCATGCCAGGCCAGATATTCTCAGCAACAGTTCGGTATATATTTGCAATGTGTATACGCAGTTCTTCGCGGCGTGATTTTTGACTCTGCATATGGGAAGAAGATAACAGTTAATCACACAGGAATTGAAGTTTGAGAACAGAAGCATAATAATACTTCTTCATTCTGCATTTCCGTGTTTCACTGAAATGTATTGGTTGAAATCAAATTGAGGTGCAAACATTGACAAAAAAGGCCACACTATCTGTGTCAGACAGCCAATGATCGATGATATTATTATTCTATAAATGCATATTTTTTCAAGATGTCAAATGGACATCATGCATATGAATTTCCTGTCCTATTATGTGAACATGAAATCCCTTATCATGTATTAACTTGTCTATAAAGAGTGAGACCAATACATTCCTCCCAAAACCTTTCTCTGCAGTTTGTCACCACAATTAGGTGCACTGCCTCAAACTTAATATAGCAATGAGCACATTGCTGGAAATAGTTTAAGATAGATCCACACCTTCCACTTGGGCTTGCCCTCAGTTTCAAGAGAAACCTCATCCATATAAGAAGAAAGCTCACTAAACATGATTTCACATGCTTCTAGATGCGAGTGACCAAGAGCCATGGTGGCAGCATGCTACATCAGAAGTCAATAATAAAGTTAAGCATTTGATATAGCTGTTAAAGGAATCAGTATCAACATATTATAGATGGCAACATAGAGGAATATGGAACATGTCCTTAATTTCAATAAAATTGTCAAAGGATCATTTAATTAAAAAACTTAAGCTATTAAGTATAGCTCAGAAATGGATGATATACAAACTCCAACATTCATTGAGAAGCCTGCTACGATATAAATGTGGATCAAGTACTTGACCATCACACCTTGTGCTGAATCTGAAAGTTTTAACCACGAAAATATCAAGAGTAGTGTGGTCTGGACTTGAGATATCATCATAAAAGTTCTGATATCTTGCCAAAGGACTATTCAACCAAAAATTGAAACTAGAAGATGAGGGTCAAGACTAGATAATACACTAACTCTAACAAGGACCAAGACATGGAAGTTCTCTATTTTCTTTTGAAGATCATGTTAAAACTTCTGTACACACTTTAAATTTGAGAATGAAACATAATATCTTGTCATATCAGCCTTCTCCCTCCCATCCTAATACTCTGATTCAAACACACGACAAATAAAAGGGTTTGCAGAACATTTCCTCACTTCCCTGATTAATTTGTCACTTCCAGCGAAAAGGTAGGAGAATAAGATACATACAGAATACGATGAATTAAAGCGTAGGTGGTTGCCACACTAAACTTACTATATTAGCCTCAACTCCAGATTTTAGCGACGGGAAAATAAGATGGTACAGCTCTTTTGCAGCTGCTAAGCCACCCGATTCTCTATTATCTGGTGGACATGAACATGAGAACATTGCATACATGAGCCATTGATCCAGCTTGTTTTCTGTATCTAGTGATTGATGAGCCTTTCCACCCAATTCCACAGGGGTAATATGAGCCAGACGTTGCACAACCTCCAACCTGACAATGAAGATTGAGTTAAGTTGCAGTCAATGCATTCTCTATTATTGCAAAATTACACAAGAAATTGGCTAAATATAATGTAAGATATATAACCACAGCCAGAATAGAGCTAATGTAAATATAACCTGGATTTTGTTCACATTTTATGCTCAAATTTCTTATCATTCCTTAATATGACTTAAAATTAAACCTTATAAGTTACATGCTGTATGCTTACTAGACTTCTATTGCAATAAGAAGGAGATAACTGCATACCACATAATGAGTTTCCACAAATGTAGACACAAAAATAATCGTCTCAATGACAAACTGTACATGGTGATAAAACAGCATGTAACATCAGGAAATAACAAATGTAATATGAAGAACATTTGAACTTCTGCTTACTTTGCATCCTGAACAGAGCTTGGGCAAAGCTCAGCAGCATGTTTGACAAGTTCACTAAGGCATCTAGCCCATCTGTTCTTATCAGGACTCTCAAATATTATAGATTGGAGTGTCAAATCAGGAGGAATTGCGTCAGATTCTCGTCTTAAATCAAACGGTCGACCAGAATCCCAATAGCACCTCTGAATAATATCATCCTGGGATGAACTAAAAAGCTCAGTGGCCATTAAGTGTATGGTCTGTTTACATATTCACAAGATTGAAGGTCTTACAGAAGTAAAAACTGGAAATATAACATTAAATAGCTCAATTAGTAATACATACAAAAACTGGAAATATAATATTGAATAGCTCAATTAGTAATACATACCCCGTGTTCTTCTAGGACATCAATTACAAATATCGGTTCTGCTTCAATTCTCAAATTATGGTCATGATGGTCACGCAATGTAACATCTCGTATATCATTTCTTAAGGCACGGACACAGCGCAACAACTCCAATGCTGTATGCCTAATCTGACTATCTATAGAGCTAAGGAAGATGAGACCAACTGCATCAATTTCTGATGCGCGAAACTCAATCACTTCTGAATGATGGAATGAAGATTTCCTAAATGCTTCACTCCGCTGTGTCCCTCGCTTTGCATCAGAACCTAATTCTAGCCTATCATCCATCAAACAAGCTCTCCAATAACGCATGAGTTCCAACAAGCGAACCAATGATGTTTGGATGAGAAGAGGAAACTCATCGGGAAGTCGTAGGATAAAGTTGGCCATTCCCCTCATAACTGAAAATCGGCGGTGGGGAAGGTACGTAACTATTCGGTTCAATACCTGCACTGCTTCCTCACGGACGCCTGGGTCAATACTTATGCCATGTTGAGGAATTATTTCAGTAATCTTATCACTTCGGCCAACTTCTTCTATCAGGTAGGGTATGCACTTCAAGACTGACCGAAAGAGATAACCTTGAGATTTTTCCTTAGTTACAGAATCTGCAGAAGTACACAATTCATCACAAACCAAAGACGAACAACAGGGAAACAAAGAGATAGAGAACAGCAAGAGCTAATAGCCATATTGGACCTCATGGCAAGTTGATATGTAAGAAATAGTGAAAAGCCATCACAAAACAGTGCTGAATGATAATACCACTAAACAACCTGCTAGAACCAAAAGTGTGCAGGAATGGCCAATGAGAAGTGTTAAGTAACTGTGGAAATGCTAATTCTCAAAAAAAAAAAAAAACTGTGGAAATGCTAACCCAGATACCCTCAGGTTGCTCAAAACGGAACAATGGCACTTCTTTATATCAAAATGCTAAATTATCCAAAGCTTTTGGATAGTTTAATCAGAAACTCAAGTACGGTATATGTCTAAATGAACCAGTTATGATCCATGGTAAATAGCTTGAATAAGTTGAACAATTGCATTAAATATCAACTCAAATTTTAAGGTGGTGAACAAGCCATTTGAAGATAAGCTTGTTTTATATCAAGTAACAATTCTGATTTTGTCCATTTCTGATGTCATTCATGTATGGTCAAAGAGATTATACATATCCAATTGATTATTATGGAAAGTAATCAATGAGATTCAAAGAGAAACTTAAATGCAAATGCATGTAAAATGCGTTGATAAGAAAAATCAGTTTAAATTAGAAAGACATTTATCTGCCAGATGAAGAGTGATAAAGTTAAAATTTAAAGTGAGAAGTTGTGAAGCATGCATTTCATTTACAGAGATCTGGATAAGAAATTACCTATTGTTGTCTTTGAAGAAATCAGAAGAGCTTGACAATAGGTCCTATGGCAAGACCTCAAGATTGACTCAATTGCAGCTTTGACTTTGGGTATATAGTGGCCAATATCACGGTCTGCTTATGAAAGAAAAGTCAACCCCACTCTGTTAGATGATCTAGAGATTAAAATGAGACCACAATCCAATCTAAAAATAAATGGCTATAAGCTGATTACGTTTGAATATTTCCAAGCCGACATGCTCACTTGAAGGTGACATAACGATAGCAAGTAAAGCGCGGAGACCAATAACCTTTGCTTCACTTGGACTATCTTGCTTCAGCAATTCTAAAATCATATGGTTCATGGCAAAATCAAGGTTATGTTCAGCAATGGTCACACAAAATTCAACAAGTTTATCATGTTGAACATCTTGTGTAAGCATTCCTTTCCTCAGTACTGTTAACAGTTGAGAAGTCACACTATCTAGATAATCCCATATAAGGTTTTGGGGCTGGCTAGCAGCATGAACACTCAAGTAAAACCTCAAAACTCGATGAAGGCAGTCTAACGCCATGAAACGATGAGTCTTGTCCTATAAATATAAAGAAAACAACATTACACACTAGTTCAAATGAAAAGCTATTTATAACTCTAAGCCCTCTCAAATATAACAACACAAATTATTAAAAAAACAACTGAGATTTTTCCTCATTTGCATGCATCGTAAATGTGAATTATAAGAACCTTGAACTTACTCTTAAAAGCTTGTAGAGTTGCTCCATGTGAGGGCTTAAGTTGTCATGGAATACTAGAGGATCACCAAGACAAAGAAGAAGAGTGACCAGAGGGTAGCCAACCTAGAAATTTGATTTATGTAATTTAGGGTCACAACAGATACAGAAATTCATCGCTTCTAGGGCTGTGTAGAAGAGATAGAGTGCTATACTTTACAAGTTATAGAATCAAGAGGAACAGCTAATTCACTATGAAAAAAAGAATAAATATGTGGATAAGATAGGAAAGCAAAGCTGTGAATGCAAACTTCAAAAAAAATATGATGATGTAGAATGATAGTGTAGAAACAATAGTACCCGAAAGGCTAAAGAAAGACATGCAAACCTAATATACAGGAGAATAAATGAGAGATATGAACATTTGACATTTGAAAAGAGGTCGTTAGAATAACAGAGTAACTTGTGCCACTTTGCTGACGACCTTATGTAGAACTTTTGTAGTGCACATATTATTTTTTTTCATCTAATTCCAAGCTACTTGTGGAGTAAACTGCTGTCAGCAAATGCAAATATACAATTATTGAGTAAAAGACAGAATAGATAGTTTGATGTCTTGAACATTGTTCATCTTAGAGAAGCATTATGACAGAATTCACAATTTTGGGGCTAACATAGGGCTACTGCAAGCAACCTTAAGTTGGTTAATTAATTCTTGTTTAACTTGATGCATAACTTCACAGATAAAAGAAACTTGGAAGATCCACTTACAGCTA
>JAOSBN010000001.1:29301903-29313169 GCA_027563595.1 Erythroxylum suave | reverse complement strand
TGAGTTTTTTGAAAGCCTTTTGTTCCAGCCTTTGTACTTGTATACATTCTACACATATTAGTAAAATTGCTCACCCTCCGGTTGTGGACGTAGGTCACATTGACCGAACCACGTAAATCTTTGTGTTCTGTCTCATTTTGCCTATATTTATTTTCGTTACTATTTTTCGAGCTACTAAATTCAACCGGTATCCGATCCGAGGTCATTATTTCTTAACAATAATTATACATACTCAAATTTAGTTGAAAAGGATAAGTCGAATGTAATTTTTCGACCGAATAACCGTATCAAAATTTGAGGATATTTTAATATGTTTTTAAAAATGAATTAAACATCACAAGTGAATTTATCCGTATTATTTACATCACAATCTCAATTTTAAAACTGAAAGGAGAAAAAGGAGAACTACTTTTTCAAACTCGTCATCCTCTATTTACGACGTCATGTATTTAATAAGGACAAAGATAACAAAATTAGTCTAGTTCTAAACAAGGTCATTTTGTTTTCGATCTAATCTATTATAAAATATCTAAGCTCAACATGTTGGCTCTTTGCTTGCCCCTCAAATCTTCTTTGCCAGGTACTCTAACTTTACCTTGTGTCATTGGATCCACACCATCCATTCAAGTCCCGCTTGCTTGTAATTCTACCACGTTGTTTTTGCTTCAATAGAACGTCCAAAAGCCGGACATGATATACTGCAATATCAACAGAGTGGCGCAGTGTCATACAGGCTGGCTTCTGTTACCGGCATTTCTGTCTCCTTTTGCGTTTTTTCCTTCTCCCCGTTGCCGTTTTGATTCTTTCCCTATATTTGCTTCAAATAGTAATAGCCAAACAAGCCCAGTCTGAGTTAAGGGAGCTTTGGACTTTGTCTTAAACTGCTTTTTTTAATTTAGCTTTAGGCCTATCTTAAGGCCTGTCTGATTCGATACAGTCCAAAACTAGAAAATTTTACGTAAAAAAAATATTTTTTTATTTTAAAAAAATAAATTAACTAAATCCAAGCTAAAATTCTTCAAGCTCTAGTCCAACATGATCCATTATCATCCTTAAATTTAAAAATTGCAATTCATACGCTCAACTTCTTGCATATATTATATACATCATTCAAAAGCTGGGCTAAGTGCTCCACTATCGACGAATTGACGGCCACCTTCTTCAATGGAGGATATTTTCTATGATCCATTATCTCATCTTAAATTTAAAAATTGCAATTCATACATTCAACTTCTTGCATATATTATATACATCATTCAAAAGTTGGACTAAGTGTTCCACTATGGACAAATTGCATATATTATATACATCATTCAAAAGTTGGACTAAGTGTTCCACTATGGACAAATTGACGGCCATCTTCTTCAATTGAGGATATTTTCTATGAGAAGAAAGAAGGAGAAAGAAAAAGCTTACATAGGCTTTACTTTAGGGAGCTACGTGGAAGGCAACCTTGAATATACATCATGTATCTATCAATTATATTAATCACGGATATATAACTAATCATCTTAATTAAAGGGTGGTTATAAAATTATACAAGTTGGTACTACCTTTTCTTATATGAATGTAGGAAGCTTCTTGAAAAGCAACATTGGATATATTATTATAATCATGTATCTATTAGTCACATTATTAATCACAAATATATAACTAATCAACTTAATTAAAGGGTGGTTATAAAATTATACAAGTTGCTACTACCTTTTCTTATATAAATTTAGAAAGCTTCTTGGATAGCAACATTGGATATATTATTATAATCATGTATCTATCAATCATATTATTAATCGCAAATATATAACTAATCAACTTAATTAAAGGGTGGTTATAAAATTATACAAGTTGGTACTACCTTTTCTTACATGAATTTAGGAAGCTTCTTGGAAAGCAACATTGGATATATTATTATAATAATTTTTATTATGTATATATACGTATGTATCATACAACACCACTAAATTACTTACTAATCTCAAACATATAGGCCTTTTTTAGCAATGAGCAGATTATAACTATTAGCTGCTTCTATTAACAGTTAGCTAAGAGCTGATTCTATCAACTGATTTGACCAATGGATAACATTAATTGTTTATTAGAGATATTTGATAAATTTAGCCGTTTAGTATTAACTGTTTAAGTGTAAAATAACTTATGAAGGCACGACTTAAAAAAATTATAAGGTCATGATTAGATAATAAAAAATATAGAACATTCTTAAAAATTTTGTCACAATGATATTTTTTTATTTTGTAACCAAAAAAATTGTTTCATTAATAAAAATTTTTTGGCACTAGCATAATACATACTCCCAAGTTTTGTAACTAAAAAACTTATTTCATTGGATAGAAACATTGAATATATTGTTATAATTATTATTATTATGCATATATCATACAGCACTAACAAATTACTTACTAATCTCAAACATATAGGCCTTGTTTGGCAATGAATAGATTATAGCTGTTAGCTGATTCTATTAACGGTTAGCTAACAGCTAATTCTATCAACTGATTTGACCGGCGGATAATATTAGTTGTTTATTAAAGATATTTGATTACGTCCAAGAGTAGAAAGAGGAGTAATCTAGTCCTTAATGAAATAGATGGTGGGATGGAATTTCATGTTCGTTTATCCCATTCATCTTTGGTATATATATATACTTAATAAGAAGTAAAGATAAAGCACCCAAAACAAAAACATTTGAAGATCAATGTCTACCATATAAGGCTTTCAAATTTGAACATTTCACTCTATGCTGAGAAAAATGAGTCAATCATAAAGAAAATAAAGTGTATTATCAAATTATTTGTCAACCTTGATGGTATACAATTATACGTACTCAAATTTTTGAGAAGTATAAGTCGAATGTAATTCTTCAATTGAATAACCGTATCAAAATTTGAGGAGATTTTAATATGTTTTTAAAAATGAATTAGACCTCATAAGTGAATTTATCCGTATTAAAAAGTAAAATGTTCTAAACGTTCTTAAAATTTATTTTTTCCATTATACAATTTATATACATCACAAACTCAATTTTAAAATTAAAAGAAGAAAAAAAGTACTGTTTTTTCAAACTCGTCTTCCTTACTTACGACGTCGTGTATTTAATAAGGATAGAGATAAAAAAATTAATCTAGTTCTAAGCAAGGTCATTTTGTTTTCGATCTAATCTATTAAAAAATATCTAAGATCAATATGTTGGCTCTTTGCTTGTAAGTTGAGTTTGATACACCTTTAAAATTCTACTATGTTATTTTTGCTTCAATCGAACGTCCAAAAGCCCAGACATGATATACTACAATATCAACATAGTGGCGCAGCTGAAGCGTGTCATACAGACTCGCCATCCGTTGTCAGACATGTCTGTCTCCTTTTGCGTTGTTTCCTTCTCCCCGTTGCCATTTTGATTCTTTCCCCACATTTTGCTTCAAATAGTAATCGCGAAACAAGCCCCGTATGAGTTAACCGAGCTTTGGACTTTATGGTTTGGTTTGGGGAGCGGTACCAGTTGATAATTTGTTGAAATCAACCTGCTGAAATGAGAATAACTTATGTGCTTGGGATTGCTGTTTTAGTAACTGCTGAAACTTGAAAAAAAGTGTTTGGCAACTATGATTGCGGTTGCTGAAAATAGATAAAATGATTAAAAAGTCTATTAATTTAATAAACTATTAATTGTTGTATAAATAATTAAAAATATATTATTAATCATATAAATTTAAAATTATAAATATTTAATAAATAAAATATTTCATAAAAATATCTTATCAGTCATATTAATTAAGAGTACAATGAAAAATAAATTTGTAGTGAAGGTTATTAATGAAAAGTAAAATTTCTACCACAAAAGCAGTTTCCTACCGCAATTCTCTTTCTGCTTATTGATTTCTACGGTAGTACCGCACTTTTCTCCAACCTCTAATTGTTTACCGTAGATCCAAACATGTGACTACTTTTAAAATTTACGATGGATAAATACTTATCCCCACCGTATCGCAGATCTAAACGCAACTTTTGTTAAGCTGCTTTTTTTAATTTAGCTGTAGGCCTATCTCCAGAACTGATCTAATCCAAAGTTCAAAAATTTTATATAAAATAATATTATTTTTTATTTTTAAAAAATGAATTTAACTAAGCCGAACATAAAATTCTTCAAGCTCTAGTCCAATATGACTCATTATCATTCTTAAATTTAAAAATTGCAATTCATACGCTCAACTTCTTGCATATGTTATATACATCATCCAGAAGCTGGGCCAAGTGTTCCATTATCGACAAATTGACGGCCACCTTCTTCAATGGAGGATATTTTCTATGATCCATTATCATCCTTCAATTTAACAATTGCAAGTCATGCGTTCAACTTCTTGCATATATTATATACATCATTCAAAAGCTAGGCTAAGTGTTCCACTATCGACAAATGGACGGTCATCTTCTTCAATTGAGGATGTTTTCTATGAGAAGAAAGGAGAAAGAAAAAGCTTATATAGGCTCTACTTTAGGGAGCTAATTGGAAGGCAACCTTGAATATACATCATGTATCTATCAATCATATTAATCACAAATATATAACTAATCAACTTAATTAAAGAGTGGTTATAAAATTATACAAGTTGGTACTACCTTTTCTTATATGAATGTAGGAAGTTTCTTGGAAAGCAACATCGGATATATTATTATAATCATGTAGCTATCAATCATATTATCAATCACAAATATTTAACTAATCAACCTAATTAAAGGGTGGTTATAAAATTATACAAGTTGGTACTACCGTTCTTATATGAATTTAGGAAGCTTCTTGGAAAGCAACATTGGATATATTATTATAATCATGTATCTATCAATCATATTATTAATCACAAATATATAACTAATCAACTTAATTAAAGGGTGGTTATAAAATTATATAAGTTGGTACTACCTTTTCTTATATGAATTTAGGAATCTTTTTGGAAAGCAACATTGGATATATTATTATAATCATGTATCTATCAATCATTTTATTAATCGCAAATATATAACTAATCAACTTAATTAAAGGGTGGTTATAAAATTATACAAGTTGGTACTACCTTTTCTTATATTAATTTAGGAAACTTCTTGGAAAGTAACATTGGATATATTATTATAATTATTATTATTATGTATATATATGTATGTATCATAAAACACCACCAAATTACTTACTAATCTCAAACATATAGGCCTTGTTTGGCAATGAGCATATTATAGCTAGTAACTGATTTTATTAAAGGTTAGCTAACAGCTGATTCTATTAACTGATTTGACCAGCGGATAACATTAGCTGTTTATTAGAGATATTTGATAAATTTAGCCATTTAATATTAACTGTTTAAGTGTAAAATAACTTATGAAGGCATGACTTAAAAAAATTATAAGGTCATGATTAGATAATAAAAAATATAGAACATTATTAAAAATTTTGTCAACATAACATTTTTTTATTTTGTAACCAGAAAAATTGTTTCATTAATAAAAAAATTTTGTCACTAGCATAATACATACTCCCAAGTTTTGTAACTAAAATACTTATTTCATCGTAAAAATTTTTATCAATGTAAAGTACATGCATGATTTTTAGTTATTCATGATTTTTAATTTGAATTATCTATAATATCACTATAGCATAATTATCATAATTCAAAAATTATTAAAGGAGGATATAATTGATTTTTTACCTATTAATTTTTGGTTGAACATAAAAAATGCTCCTCTTATGGGGTTTCTCCAAAATCAACTTCTTCGAATTAAATAAGCGAACTAATCAGTCATTTAGTAAACAAATTTATTAGTTTTTTAAGATGGTCAAATTGTTAACTTGTGTCAATTAGCTAAAAAAATAGCTGATAAACTATTTACCAAACGAGCTCATAAATCAGCAACTTGATTTATTTAAAGATGTAAAGATTACCAACTTCCCATAAAATAAATAAAAATGTAAAGAAACAAAACATGCGAACATTTGTCTTAGATTCCAATTATCTTCTTTGCCAAATTCCTACGTCATTCTTTTATATATGTATATATATATATATACATTAGGCATCTCGGCTTTATTGGACTAATCCTAAGTCCCTTAGATCCCACTTTCAGAGCTCTAGAAGAGGTAAATTTGAAACTTCAAGGTCCCTCAAGTTTGTACGTGGCCTATACACTTTTGAGTACAAGGAGTCGTCACATACTGATTGGTCAACTGCTGATTGTTCACTGTCTCCCTATCAGCCTCAGTTCCTAGTAGTTCCAAGCTCTCACACTACCGCTGGAAACGAGACGTCCACAATTGTTCTGACCAAGAAATATTTTTAGGAGGCTAGAGGATCATCAATAGGGAATAATTTCCCCTCTCCCCTCCTTTTCATTTTTCATTTCAGAATATGGTTGCGTATTACTAAATCTCCATCTTAAACTCTGTATATTAGAGAAACTTTGACTAGATTATTGTTGTTAGGTTAAAAGCTCAAATTGGGCCTAACATTTTTTAGTTTGATCAGTTTAGCACTTAACTTGTAACTTGTTCAATGAAGATCTAAATTTTTACTAATTTGCTCAATTTAAGGCCTTTTTGGATGAAAATATGAAAGTGTCATACACGCATTATTATAGACAAATCAGTTAGTATTTAAATATCATGTTAAAAACACGCGTGAATTTTCATAAAACAAAAAATATAGAAACCCTAAATTTTTTTCAACTTCTTCCTCAACAAAGATGGCGGGTGGGTCCTCTCCTGTCATAAGGGGCTCTTCCTTTTTAAAATATTTTTTTGGGTTGTCCTATTATTTGACGAAAAAGGGGGAAAATCGTTATTCTTATCTTTTGCTTTTGAAAATCAAGTTTTTTTTATATAATCTGATATAAATAGTTATTTGATAAAAATATGGGATATCCGAACGAGGGTGATTACGGTTTTTTGGGTTATGGTTATTAGACCTGCAATTATAGACTGAGGAGATGATAAGGCAAGGGGAAAAGCTATTTGGGTAATATCTCTGGGAGGGGTTTGATTTGTTGGTGTTGCCTCCCAGCTAAGAACATGTAGTCGTAATGTCTCTTAATAGCTTGTAGACAACAAGTATATTTCTTTATGGGTTCCACCATGAAGGAAGATTATTTCTTCCTTTTTTTTGTTTTTCTGTTTTTAACTTCGGTTTTATAGTTTCTAAATCATGATTATAGGGTTTTACAACATATGTTGAGAGGAGAATCGTAGAGGTTGTGCAAGGAGAAGACAAGGCTATGTTAATGTAGCGTATGGTTACTGTTTCTGTCGGTGAAATCAGATAACAAAATACAAAAATCTTATGTTCGGGGTATTTGGTTGCTGACATTACCTATTTTTGTTCTGAATCCGAATGATAAAAACACTTGTTCCTTCCAAAACCGTGGGGCAAAATTTTTTGTGTCTGTCACAGAAATAAAACATATTAAAATTGGACAAAAATACCCCTCACCACGACACCACATCATCTAAACTCAACCAAAAAATTTTATATAATATTTTTATTATTTATAATGCTTATTACCACGGTAATCTCCAAACTGAGACGCTGAAATCTTTTTGCAACAACTTGAATTATTCTTCTTATTAAAGATACGACTAAATAATGGTCAAGAGTACATTAAACTTTTAACATAATACCAAATTAAACACGATCGCTGATCCAATGGAAAAACAAATCAGAGTACGTCAAACTTCTAACATTGCGGCAAATCAGGTGGCGGAGGCGGCAGCATAGACGACGGCGTCAGTCCATTTTGAACAACAAAAGCAGTCCCTAGTCCCCATGGCAAGTGCACATCTAGATGACAATGAAAAAACCATACACCTGCAGTTTCAAGTCCTGGAATTATAATAATCTGATAAAGAGAGAAGAAAATCAATGTTGGAAGAACAGGCATTACCTGGATTGTTTGCTCTGAATCTAATTACTGCCCAACCTTCTACAGTCCAGCTATATGAATCAATACGCTGTTCCAGTTTATATTGATCGGTGTTGCATGTTTCTTTTTTCTTTCATGTTCTTAATTGCTGTAAAGCTGGACTGTAGGGTTAAATCTGTCGTTTATTCGTTTCATATAGCTAACTATTGATTTGTTTATGGTGGAGTTACATAAGGAGGAGGGAGGGGAAAGGGATAATATATAGTTGGCATTGTTTTGATTTGTATAACCGAAGTTTTATAGATTGATACCAAGGTTTTAAAAACCGGACCGGACCGGTCGGTCCGACCGGAAAAATCTGAACCAGTCAGTGATCCGGTTCGGTTTTAATAAAAAACTTGTTAGTATGAAAACCGTCCGGTTTGTTGGAGAATCGGCCGGTTTACATCGAACCAATTAAACCGGTTCGGTTGCCCTTCTTCTCTCCCTCTCCAATTCTCTTGCTTTCTCGCACAAAAGCAGCACTCGTTGCTCTTACATATCCTAAGAAATGGAGAAATCGAGATTTGTTGGACATTTTCACCTAAACACTGCTTTCTCAACAACTATGATAGCCAAGAAAGAAAGAAAATGAAAGAGAAGAGTATGTCGACGCATGTATATACCTGAAAATGCCAAAGAAAGTCACTAGAAGGTTTGCGTCAAAGCGATTCTTGTAAAAGTTGCGGCGAGCTTCTTCAACCTCAGCTCGTTCGTCAAGACTGCAGACTTTTGAAAAGAAAAAGAAGTAAAAACTATCAGAGCCTGTTGAAGAACGTTTATTTAAGTCTTTGGTTTGGCTTTCAAGAATTTTTTGTTTTCTTTTACTAAAGCTTTGGTTTGACCATTGCATAATAACCTAACCATTGGATAATAACGCAAAAACCAGTTTATAAATTGGATTGGATGTCGATGACACAACAGAAACATTTTTAAAGGCTGATGCATGTTCTGTGCTTCTAGATTCACAAAAACTTTAATAAGGTGAAAAATATCTAGATTTTAAGAATTATGGGATTGATATTGTTGTTGTTATAAATTTCAAGGTGATAATAATAGATTATACACGCTTATAATTTTATTGGAGTAAAATTATCCACTAATGAATCGATAATAAAAACAATGGTGCACTAAAATTAAATTATTAGATAAAAAATTTATCCATTAAATAAAAAAATTTATAATCATTATATAAAGTTTTTGGATGTCAATGACAAAACATAAACTTTTTTAACGGTTTATATATGTTAAGTACTTCTAAATTTATATAAAGATGAAAAATAACAGTTATAGTATTTTAAAAAGTTTTAAATTCATACTTGTTAGTATTCATATTACAGATTAATATTACGAGGGATGGGTTTTAGGGCGGGTTCAAAATTTATAATTTTTTGTTTGATTTGTAAAATTTTGATTCAATTCTCGATTTGAGCTGATAAAAATGCCAGTGTTATAGTATTAAGAAATTGAAACTATGACGCTTTCATGCAGCTTTTGCCAAATTTAGGTATTTTAACTTCAGATTTTGGTAATTTCAAATTTAAACCAATAGGCATGAATCAATTTTTTCACTAAAAACATGAATTTTAATTTTTATTGTTATTGTAAGTTTTATATTAAACTCATATTTATTTATTACTAGTTCATTATATAATAATAGATGTTGGTGTATTTTTATTTCAATAAATATTTTATTTTTACTAACTCTTACAAGTTTTATTTCTTATTTATTGTATACCGGTTTTATAACGGTTTATTACCGGTTGAACTTCTAAACCTTAAACCTTTCCTTTTGCCGGTTTAATTTCCGGTCCAGTTTTTAAAACATTGAATTGATACAGTAATATTGTCTTGGCGTGGAAATTTATATTCTTAGTTGATTTATGTATTACTCATTTTACATAAGTAGTAATAATATTTGTGTGTTTTGTTTAGAATCACAAACAAATATAAAATGAATCATAGTTGGAAATGAGATTCTAGTTTTAAAATACTAATACAAATCATTCGTTGTAAAATAATCAATGAATTATATGTTTCTAATCATATTATATTGCAGGGGTACTTTTTATGTTTTATCAACTGCAACCAAACACATTTCTGTCCTCGTGACGAACACAGTTTTATCTGTTTTGTCCATCACAACCAAACACTTCACTGTCTCTAATTTTTATTCTGTTCTGCTTCTAAATTTTTGTTTCGTTCCGTCTCAGCATGTGGATCACCGTAACCATACGCAACATAAATATTGGAATTGGTTGGAGGGGGCTTTAAATGAGGAGATCGAGAGTTTTTCAAACAATTTAGAGTTCACCAAGCTCAAAACCAATCAAGAAGGTGTGGACCCTGATGATGTTTACTTACAAGTTTCATATGAGAAAGGTTTCCAATTTTTGTTTCGAATTGAGCATCAGGTACGTTAATGAATTATGGTCGAAACTTGGAGATCAATTTATCATAAAGTTCTTACGGTTGCATTTATTTGTGGAAATGGAATGCTTAAATCCGAAGGCCTGAATTTGATGAGTTCCTTAAGAAGTACATTTCCACCTTCAAGTTCAAATCTATCGATACAGGGACATTTCTTGATTTCCTAAAAGCAAATATTCCTGGAATAGAGAAAGACATAGACCTGCAATAAAGTTCTTACGGAAGACCTAATAAGGGAAGTCTCTTCACCAGGAAAATTCAGTCATCTGATTATTTTGACAACGGATGAGCGTTTTGTGATTAAAACTTCGCGTAAACAGAAGGTGCAAGGATTCTTAATCCTCTTTTCCATGTATTTAATATATAACAATCAAAATATTAAAATTAGAAGCTACAAACTAAAAGATCTATGGAGCTTTCGGAATTGGGAAGCAACAAACTTGAGGTCATTAGCCATTAAAGCACAAGCTTCAACTTCCGAAAGGGTCTGCATAGTTCAGGTTGAGATGGGAAGGTTTGATAACGAATGGGGGTCTAGCAAGTTTAGTATGAAAAATTTAAATATTTTTTTTGAAAAATCTACATGGTTTTAAAATCTACTTGGCCTCTCTAAATAGACTTTCTATATATAGAAATGGCGAATGTATGATACTTCCTAATTTCAATCTAAAAATCCCTTAAGTTGAGTAAACTCGTGAAAATCTAGATCTTCATTGACCAAGTTACAAGTTTAACCGTTTGGTTCAGCTTTTAGTAGGTGGAAAAGCACTATTTTCCACCGCAAAAGCTATTTTAAAGAAAAAATAAGTGTTTGGTTGTAAACTTCAAAAGCACTTTTGGAGTAGAAATAGCTTTTTTAAAAGCTAAAATACAGCTTTTTCAA
>JAOSBN010000001.1:29290902-29301803 GCA_027563595.1 Erythroxylum suave | reverse complement strand
CATATAAATTTAAAATTATAAATAATAAAATATTAAATTAAAATAAGAAAATATAAATAAAATAAATTTAGTAAAAAAATATTTCATAAAAATATCTTATCAGTCATATTAATTAAGAGTACAATGAAAAATAAATTTATAGTGAAAGTTATTAATGAAAAGTAAAATTTCTATTACAAAAGTAGTTTCCTACCGCAATCTTTTTTCTGTTTATTGATTTCTACGGTGGCACCACTCTTTTCTCCAACCTCTGGTTGTTTACCGCAGATCCAAACATGTGATTACTTTTAAAATTTGTGATGGATAAATACTTATCCCTACCGCATCGCAAATCCAAACACAACCTGTGTTAAAATGCTTTTTTAATTTAGCTTTAGGCCTATCTCAAGAACTAATCCAGTCCAAAGTTCAAAAATTTTAAATAAAATAATATTATTTTTTATTTTGGACTAGAGCTTGAAGAATTTTATGTTCAGCTTAGTTGAATTTATTTGTTATAAGCTGAACATAAAATTCTTCAAGGACTAGTCCAATATGATCCATTATGATCCTTAAATTTAAAAATTGCAATTCATACGTTCAACTTCTTGCATATATGATATACATCATTCAAAAGCTGGGCTAAGTGTTCCACTATCGACAAATTGACGGCCACCTTCTTCAATGGAGCTTATTTTCTATGATCCATTATCATCCTTAAATTTAAAAATTGCAATTCATGCGTTCAACTTCTTGCATATATTATATACATCATTCAAAAGCTGGGCTAAGTGTTCCACTATCGACAAATGGACGGCCATCTTCCGCAATTGAGGATATTTTCTATGAGAAGAAAGGAGGAGAAAGGATAAGCTTATATAGGCTTTACTTTAGGGAGCCACTTGGAAGGCAACCTTGAGTATACATCATGTATCTATCAATCATATTAATCACAAATATATAACTAATCAACTTAATTAAAGAGTGATTATAAAATTATACAAGTTGGCATAACCTTTTCTTATATGAATTTAGGAAGCTTCTTGGAAAGCAACATTGGATATATTATTATAATCATGTATCTATCAATCATATTATTAATTACAAATATATAACTAATTAACTTAACTTAATTAAAGGGTGGTTATAAAATTATACAAGTTGGTACTACCTTTTCTTATATGAATTTAGGAAGCTTCTTGGAAGCAACATTGGATATATTATTCTGATTATTATTATTATGTATATATATGTATGTCTCATACAACACCACCAAATTACTTACTAATCTCAAATATATAGGCCTTGTTTGGCAATGAGCAGATTATAGCTGTCAGCTGATTCTATTAACGGTTAGCTAATAGCTAATTCTATCAACTGATTTGACCAGCAGATAACATTAGTTGTTTATTAGAAATATTTGATAAATTTAGCTGTTTAATATTAGCTTAAGTGTAAAATGACTTATGAAGACATAACTTAAAAAAATTTATAAGGTCATGATTAGATAATAAAAAATATAGAACATTCTTAAAAATTTTCTCACCATAGCTTTTTTTTCTAATTTTGTAACCAGAAAACTTATTTCATTAATAAAAATTTTTTGTCACTAGCATTATACATACTCCCAAGTTTTGTAACTAAAAAACTTCATTGTAAAAAATTTTATCAATGTAAAATACATGCATGATTTTTAGTTATGCATCATTTTTATTTGAATTATTCATAATATCATTATAGCATAACTATCATAATTCAAAAATTATTAAAGGAAGGTATAATTGATTTTTACCTATTAATTTTTGGCTGAACATAAAAATGCTCCTCTTATGGAGTTTTTCTAAAATCAGCTTCTTAGGGTTAAATAAGTGAACCAATCAATCATTCACTAAACACATTTATTAGTTTTTTAAGATAGTCAAACTGTTGTGTCAATTAGCTAAAAAAAGCTAATAAACTATTTACCAAACGAACTCATAAATCAGCAACTTGATTTATTTAAAGATGTAAAGATTACCAACTTCCCATAAAATAAATAAAAAAGTAAAGAAACAAAACAAGCGAACATTTGTCTTAGTTAGATTCCAATTATCTTCTTCGCCAAATTCCTAAGTCATTCATTTTTCATTTCAGATGAAGCGAACATGCTACAGAGAAATGTCTTATTACTGTATCAAAAGCTATCTTTGCCTCATATTTAAATAAATCTTTGTTAGTGTACGAGCAATCAAATCAAGGAGTCTTAATAATTATTACAACTTAAATTGAAATTTGGATAAATCACATGAACAAGATATTAGTTAATTGAGTGTAATAATTATTCCATTTTTAGTAATTTAGGGTATCTCTTTCTTAAATTATTAAGGGGTCTTTTTAAAAATAATTTTATTTTAACTTTTTAATTTTATGCGTAATAGTTTAGTTATTATTAAGATTTTCATTAAGTTATTGTTGTTGTTGTAAACTTGTCTCTCAATTCTATATATAGGTGTAACTCACAATTGCATGAGAATAAATTGTCAAACTAATTAGCCTAGTTCATTGTTCAAAACTACACTTTTAGGAAGAAACTTGTCTCTCAATTTTTTTATTTTTAATTATTTTTACTTTATTGTTTTAAATATATATAAATTTTTTTTATTTTTAATTTTTTTTACTTTATTGTTTTAAATATATATATAAATTTAAAACAATAAAGTAAAAATAATTAAAAATAAAAAATTGAGAGACAAGTTTCTTCCTTAAAGTGTAGTTTTGAACAATGAAATAGGCTAATTAGTTTGACAATTTATTCTCATGCAATTGTGAGTTACACCTATATATAGAATTGAGAGACAAGTTGTATATATATATATATATATTCATGGGGTCTATCGAAAATATTATCTCTACTAATTAAGATTATGGCTGCATATTATTAAATCTCCATCTTAGCCTCTGTATATTAGAGAAACTTTTACTAGATTATTGTTGATAGGCTAAAAGCTCAAATTAGGGTATAATGTTTTTGAGTTTGATTAGTTTAGGACTTAACTCGTAACTTACTCAATGAAAGTCTAAATTTTCACGAGTATGCTCAATTTAAGGCTTTTTTGGATGAAAATACAGAAGAGTTATACATGCGTCGTTATAGACAAGTCAGTTAGTCTTTAAATGTCACACTAAAAGAACACATAGATTTTAGTGTAAATATTAAATATATTTATAATTTATTTAACTCAATTAATAGTCAATTTAACTATTAAAATAATAAATTGTATTATTATTATTATTATTATTATTATTATTATTATAAAAATGCATATATTATCTTTTTATAGCATATTAAAAAATTAACAGTTTGCAAGATATAATTTTAAAATAAATTAATAATTAAAATTAAATTAACGAGTCTTTTAAAACGATTATTAAAATCCATTCATACTAGTTTAACAAATATTTCATAATATTTAGAAGTGGCAATTAATTAAATTTAAAATGTAATTAACTAAATTTAAAATCTAAACTCTAGCTTAAATTTAATTAATATTAATAAATTATTTTATTTTTAATTATATTAAAATCTAACTTAATTAAATTTTAAATAATTAAAATTTAAGTTTGAATGGTACTAATTTAGTGTATATATGCAAGTAAAATTAATAGATCAAATTTAAACTTATCAAACCAACACTAAAACTTAACTAAATTGTAATACCTAAATTTGAATTCAAACCAAATTTAATTTGTTGACTTAACGACAATAAACCAAATCTTAACTTTTCTATTATACACAAATCTAAAGTGAGCACCAAACCTCATCATATAATGAAATCTTACATTCTCATCTAAATATTGGACATGAAATAATCATTATTAGCACAAATAAATATATATTAACTTACGACATTAAGCGACCATTTCACCACAATAGCTTAAGTTGTTGTATGAGGCCAACTTAATTGATTATATATATTCGGTAATAAACCCTCTCAAGTGAAAGCCCTTTGAGCTTAAAACTTACACAGACCTATTCTACCTAGTATTGAATTTAGGTGGGTGACAAGATTTGAACTCAAGATTATTTAGTCATAAAGGCTCTGATATCATATTAAGCAACTATTTCATTACAATAACTTAAGCTAGTATTTGAGGTCAACTTAATTAGTTTTATATATTCGCTAACAATGCAGACCATATCAAATCATTTGTTTCAGTTACTCTGTTCTATTCGTGTTTTATTAAATCTCATTTATATATTTATATGGGTCTACGTAAATGTATGAATGAGATTTAATAGTACATGATAGGAGCACCATAATTAGATCAGGAAATCGAATCCCCTTACAGACTGGTTTAAGTTACTCGCATTTCTGGAGCATTTTTTCCTTCTCTTTGTTGCCGTTTTGATTCTTTCCCTAGATTTTCTTGCTTGAGTTGATTTGAGTTTCGCGGCTTTAGGTCAGTCGCAAGCTTGATCTGTCCAGTCTAATTGATTGAAGATAGAAACTTGTATGTAAAATAATAACATTTATTATAAAATAATATTGCTTTTAATTTTTAAAAATAAATTTAATAAAATTTCAACAAAAAAAGTCTCTAAGCATTATGGTTTGTCGGCCACCTTGTTCATTGGAGGATATTAAAAGAAGGAAAAATAAAAAGCTTAGTTAGCCTTTAGGAAGCTACTTGGAAAGCAAATTTAAGTATAGGTTATGTATCTATCAAACACAAGTCACGGTCAACCTGTGCAAGTTGGTGCCACGTTTTCTGCATATGAGACGAAGAAACCTTGTATAGACTTAGGAAGTTACTTGGCAGGCAACCTGTGGGTGTATTATATATATATCAATCATACAACAATGCCGCCTTACTAAAAACAATTATCGAAATCATCAACTTGCTTTCTTTGTTGTTGTTTTAGATCAAAAACTTCGTTCCAACTAGCAAAGAATTATGGCTGCAGAGCTCGTTGGAGGAGCATTTCTCTCTGCTTCCCTTCAAGTTTTGTTTGATAGACTTGCTTCTCCGACGGTTATAGACTTTTTCAAGGGAAAGAAGCTTAACAGTAAGCTGCTGGAGAATTTGAAGATACGATGAGATCTCTTAAAGTACTGCTTGATGATGCAGAGGAGAAGCAGATTACTGGTGGTGATGTGAGGACGTGGCTTGATGATCTCAAAGATGCTTTCTACGAAGCTGATGACTTGTTGGATGAGATTGCTTATGTAGCTCTGAGCCCGGAGATGGAAGTTGGACCTCAGAACAGCATAGAAAGGTTCTGGAAGTTTATCTCTTCCCAGGGTCCACTTGTGAAGATAGAATCAAAGTTGGTGGAGATACATGAAAAGCTTCAACATTTAATTAATCAGAAGAGTGCTCTCGGCCTGAAAGAGCGTATTGGAGAAAGGTCTATTGTAGAAAGGCTATCATCCCAGAAGGTACCAACCGGTTCTCTGATGGATCCATATTTTTAAGGCAGGGAAGAAGATGAAAAAGTCATACTTCAGCTGCTGCTATCAGATGCGAACTGCAATAACCTAGGCATTATTCCCATTGTCGGCATGGGTGGGATCGGAAAGACCACTCTTGCTCAACGTGTATACAACGATAGCAGTGTAGAGAAGCGGTTTGGCCCCAGAGCATGGATCTCCATTTCAGAAGAATTCAACGTTTCGAAGTTAACCTGGCACATTCTCAATGGGTTTAACTCAACAAGGCAAGACTTCTGCAGTCTGGCTCATGTTCAAGATCAATTGCAGATGAAATTGCAGGGCCAAAAGTTTTTACTAGTGCTTGATGGTGTTTGGAATGACAAATTTGAGCATTGGGACATTTTGCTAAGGCCTTTAAAGGCTGGGGCAGAAGGGAGTAAGATCATAATCACAACCCGCCTTGAAAGTGTGGCATCAGTCCTAAAGGTTCAAACTCATCATCTAGAGAAGTTGTCAGACGAGGAATGTTGGTGGTTGTTTTCAAAACATGCATTTGATGGCAGGAGATCTGGTGCATATACAAAGTTAGAAAAGATTGGCAGAGAAATAGTAAGAAAGTGCGACGGCTTGCCTTTGGCAGCAAAATCTTTAGGGAGTCTCTTGGGCACCAAACAAGAACCCGAAAAATGGGGGAGAGTTTTGAAGAACAATATTTGGAATTTACAAAATGACAACATTATTCCAGCTTTAAGATTAAGCTACCTTTTTCTTCCATCTCCTTTGAAGGAATGCTTTGCATATTGTGCCATATTTCCTAAGGGATATTACTTTAAAAAGGAGAAATTGGTACTATTATGGATGGGAGAGGGGTTTCTAGGCCAAGCGTCGATAGGAAGATCCAGCATGGAGAGGGAAGTCATTGGTAAGGAGTACTTCGATGATCTTGTGTCCAGGTCTTTTTTTAATCCAAAGGGAGATGGCTTCATTATGCATGATCTCATCAATGACTTGGCTAGATCTGTGGCTGGAGAATTTTGCTTTACATTGGATGATGATGATGATTCGTGCAAGGTCCCACCAAAGGCACGTCATCTATGTTATGTTCTAAGAAAGAATTTGTTGTCCAACAAATCTGAAGGCATTACTGCTTCACCACTGCGCACTTTCTTGCTCGACGCCGGGATTCATGACGATGAAAAGGTAATTTATGATATTATTCCAAAACTTGAGCGCTTACGAGTACTGTCCTTTTATGGATATTTTGGCAGATTAAAGTTAGATGATTCAATTAACAATTTAAAGTATCTTCGATACTTGGATCTCTCTAAAAAATCAATCAAAGTTTTACCTGAATTTTTATGTAATTTGTATCATCTGGAAATTTTATTGTTGGTGGGATGTGACTTACTCAAGGAGTTACCGCCAAACTTGGGGAATTTGGCCAACTTGTGTGTTGTTGATATCGCGGAGACTCGCTTGCAAAAGATGCCGCCACATATGGGTAAATTAACAAATCTCCAGAAGTTGAATTATTTTATCATTGGAAAGGAAAGTGGGACTAGTATTCAGGAGCTGGGGAATCTTCAGCAATTGCGGGGAGGTCTTGCTATTTGGAATCTTCAAAATGTTATGCATATAGAAGAAGCTTCGAGGGCCAACATTAAACAGAAAATACATCTTAAGGAGTTGGAATTGCTTTGGAAGGGGGATGTTGATGATTCAATGCATGCTAGACGTCTACTGGAGCAATTGGAACCTCATGAAAATGTGGAAACTCTTACAATTGGTGGGTACGGGGGCATAAGATTTCCAGTTTGGATTGATGGAGGTTCTCCTTTGTTAGGAGTAGTAACCTTGACGCTTGACGGATGTAGGCACTGTTGCCAACTTCCACCACTTGGGCAACTAGTGCACCTGAAAAAACTCTTTATTAAAGATTTTCCAGGAATTGTATCGATTGGTTCCGAGTTCTATGGTAGACTTACATCCATGAAGCCATTTCAATGCCTTGAAGTTTTAAGGTTTGAAAACATGCCCCAGTGGCAAGAATGGATTATGTGTGGAAATGAAGAGGAAGATTTCCATCTCCTTCAAGAGCTCTACATAGTCAATTGTCCTGCATTCAAACAGTCTCTGCCTCGATACCTTCCTTCGTTGACTACACTTGAGACATGGGGATGTGAGAGATTTGTTGATTTTCATGGTCTGACTTTAAGTAGAGGCCGTCGGCTTTCAGTTTTAAGATTCCAAGGTCCTCTGCTTGAAAGAATAGAGCAATTGGGTTGTTGTGGTCTGTTCAATACTTTAGAAGAAGTTATAATTCGACGATGTGATTTCTTGAAGTGTTTCCCCTTAGAGTCCTTCTCCAACTTACAGCATCTACGTATTGAGGATTGTCCAAACTTTGAGACGATTAATGTCAACAACAAGATGCAACAACACTCTAATCTCAAGAAGTTATCAATCGACAATTGTCCTAAGCTGAAATCTGTGCCAGAAGAGGGCCTACCTTCCACTATTACTTGTCTTGAAATATTGGATTTTGTTGATTTGGAATCTCTTGACTCTAAAGGATTTCAAAGTCTCACTTCTCTTAAAAAACTGAGCATCTATAACTGCCCTAAGCTCCAATCCTTGCCAGAAGAGGGCCTGCCACCCTCTCTTTTTTTTCTGCGTATCTGGAATTGTCCTTTACTGGGGAAAAGGTGCGAGCGGGAGAAGGGAGAAGATTGGCCTAAGATTTCTCATATCTCCCTAATAGATATGGCCCAAGATTTCTCATATTTGTTAAAGTCAGATTGGAATTATTCTATGGTTGAATTAATTTGATTGTGTTGGTAAATAAGATGTAAAATTTTCTTGCTTTTGTGTAATGTTTGGCTTATCTTTAGTCTTCGTATTGGTAACTGAAAATGGAGAAATTAAAATTACAAGACAATTAAAGTAAATGTTGGGAATTAGTTTGGTTTGTATTGATTAATATTTTATAAATAATTGATATGGGTATTTATAAAGAGAGAAGATGCTGACAATAATTAATTGTTGTCATAATATGTTACATTTAATCCCAATCGCATTAGTCAATTGCACCAAGACTTAGAAATTCGATTGGAATCAATTCTTCGAAAAATTGTTCTCCAGTGCTCGTGTAGTCATCACAAGTCTAGAGATCCTAATTATAAAATGTTACAACGAATTTGAGTTTAAACGTTATTAAATTTTGTTTTTGATTTATTAATTTTGAGTAAGGTATGTATCAATTTTTATAATTAATTAAATCTAAAAAATTAATCATGTTTAAATTCAAATTCAAATTCAAATGAAATATATGAATATATAATAATATTTAGAGGTCTCCCCATAATATAGTAATTAATCTGTAATTTAATTAATAAATCCTAATATTTAGAGGTCTCACAATAACATAGATAATTAATTAAATGAAATTAAAAATTAAAGTTATTTTATTAATTTTTAATTAAATTTAAATATTTAATGTATATATGTAAGTAAAATTACCATTGGTGGTGTAGATGTAAGAATTTGGGAAAAGTATGGTTCTATTGGAGTATTCCCACGTTTCAATACAATATGAAGATTACTCTGATTATGAAATGAGTTCCATTATCTTTGTAAAATAATCTCAGCTCTGATTTGACAATATCAAAGTCAATTCTGAGATTCAGCTTTTTATCTCAAATTGCATCAAAACTAAATGAAACTTCTCCAAAAGAAATCCAGGGGCAGAAAGCATTCAGCTTCATTACAAATCGTTAGGCAGAACCGATGGAAGAGTCTTGTGATTTGATAACGTCCATGTACTGTTGGTGAGTAATTCTAACATTCATCAAATTGTGTGGGTTTCTGGACTATTATACAATTACAGGCTATTTCGTAGAAATTCTTATATATGTCCTGAGAAGATATAACCAGCAGGCTTTAAACCACAAAAGCATCCCTTAAGTGTTTATTTGGTTAGGTGTTAATTAATGGAACGGAACGGAACGAACTAGAACAATTTATAATAGAATAGAATGTAATATAGTGAAAAGTTGTTTGAGAGGGATGGAAAGGTCCATAATATAATATAGTGAAACATTATTTGGAAGATGGATGGAATGAAATGTAATGTATAGTAAATGACTATTATAGTCCTGATATTAAAATAGTTGTTGCAAAAGGTTTTAACGTTATGATTTTAAAACAGAAATCATGTCCAATTAAAAATTCACGCACAACTGTGACAAATAATTTTTTTATATATTTTCTATTTTAAAATAATTAAAATTTTAATCGAAGTTTATTATTTTATTATTAATTATATAAAAATATTATTATTTAATAAATTTTATTCTATTATATGTGATTTATATTTAAAAATTATTTATTTATATTTTTATTTATATAGAAATATATACATACAACGAAAGAATAATTTTTTTATATATTTTCTATTTTATTAATAAAAATTTTATTAAAATTTTTTATTTTATCAATAATATAAAAATATTATTATTAGGGTAAGGAGAAATAATATAAAAATATTATTAATTATATACAAGGGGGTTAGGGTTAGAAGAAATAATTAGTATTAAGAAAAATTATTAAGGGTATATTAGGTAGTATGTATTTATTAATTATATACAATTTTTATTAATAATATAAAATATTATTATGAGGGTAAGGAGAAATAATATAAAAATATTATTAATTATATACAAAGGCGTTAGGGGTTAGAAAAATAATTGATATTAAGAAAAATTATTAAGGGTATATTAGGTAGTAAGTATTTATTAGTTTACGTTCTATTCTAAGCCTCCCAAATCAGAAGTTTCTTATTTTCACTATTTAGGATAGAATAGAACGTAATATAAAACCCTCCGCTTTTATCATATTTCATTCCATTTCATTATAAAACTCTCAACCAAATAGTAGAAGTGCGTTACGTTCGATTAGTAACCCTCCAACCAAACAAATCCTAAGAGTATGCAAACGAAGAAGGTAAAAAAACATTTTTAAGTACTGGATCGCCGTAAGAGAACAGTTACTCTAGAAAATCTCTTAGTACGCCCCCCTTTCCGAATTGGCACTGTGTGTATGGGTGTTTGAGAAACCGGTAACTAGCTATTTCACATGAATCGTGGAAACAGAGTGCTAAATAGCTGAATCATATATGCACTGCTCCGGAGAAGACTGCGTCTAGACATGAACAGACGGTCTGAACTGAAATTTATATCCACCTTGAATGGCATGCAAACACCAATTAAATTCCAAATGATGTCGAAGTAGCAGCATACATCGTGAAGAACTCTTGATGCTTTGATAAGAGAATTTTTGGATAGAATAATTTAGAGCAAGAAGAGAACAGAGTAGAAGCAACAATGAGAAAGACAGAGCGCTAAGTTATGAAAGAAGATTATATTCGTCTGCTGTGATAAGGAAATTATTCAACAAGATGCTAAAATCTCTCCTGAAGATGTGGAAGCTACTGATTATGTTTAAAGTCAA
>JAOSBN010000001.1:29203689-29214140 GCA_027563595.1 Erythroxylum suave | reverse complement strand
TTTCTCTCCACACTATTCCCCTGCCTTCTATCTACCCCAAAAAACCAAGAAGCATAGTGTTCAATTTCAAGTCTTATGATAATTTATCATGTAAGGATGCACCACATTGCACCCAAGATGGAAACTAACAGGTTGTAATGGATATAATGAAATCATAAGCATAAAGTAAAAAGATATTTTAACCAGATAATTTGATATAGTTTTGTTTCGAAGAACAATGCACTTCATGCCAAAAATTCGTGAAAGAGGCTTAGAATGTAACACAACCTCTGTAAAAAGAAAACCATAAAACAGGTAGAACTTATATAACATACCTCTCTCTCCATTTAAGAAGAGCTTCTAAGAGAGGGCCAGGAGTATGTCGAGCAACCATAGCCAGCGAATCCAGAACCTGCTCGTAGGCAGGGTCTGATGGTCGAAGGTACTGACCATCCTGAAAGTTAAACAATAGTTTTGGACCCAAGAAAAGTATGGGTCAGCCATTGGTAGAAGTTAGCATCTTGCATAGTAAAATGAAGAACGTCCGTCAAGAGCACAAAAATTAACAAGAAAAGGTGAAACGATTGATTACATTTCAAGCTTAAGAGCAACGAAAAGACCTGAGCTTGAGCAGTTTCAATTCTCCGCCGAGCAAGTGGGAGGAATCGTTGCAGAAGCGCATCAACTATCAGTTTCGCAGCGCTTCCCGCCTTCATCTTCTTGGAATGATCAAGCCCACCCTCCTACCAGACCAAACAAAAATCAAAATTAAAGAAAACCCCCTTCCAAGAAACCCTAAAAGACGCAAGCGAGTTCACTAATTAAGGATATGCTACAAAGAAACTTAAAAAAATAAGAATAAAAACCTGAAGACAAAGAAACAGGGAGAATTAAGGCTTCGGAAAATGAAAGCTCGAGCTTTTAGCCATGGAGGTTTTGGTGTGGTGCGTGTAACAGAGAGGAAGGATCTAAGCAGTGAAGACTCTGCTCTTGCTCTTCGTCCGTTGGAGTCGATTGTCTGATAAACGGCATGTCGTTTTGGTGATGTAAGCCTAGCGTAAACAAAACTAAAAAGCATTTGGCTTAGCTGTTTCCAACTTGGACTCTGTTCATGAATTAAAAGAAATGTTAAAAATATCCAATAATTTTATTTATTTAGAATACTTAATTTTTTATATTTAAAAATTGTAAATAATACCTTAAAAAAGACTAAATTAAGAAAAATTAAATGAATTAATAAGATAAAGGACTTATGTATATAATATGTATCATGTTTATCTTAAGATGAATTTATATTTTAAAACTCAAATCACATATTTAAAATTATTTTCAAATAATTGTATGATTTTATTTGAATATATTTAAATATGTTAAATTTTAATTTTAAATCAATTTATTGATGGATTAATTATTTAAAATTTAATATGAAAATTGTTTTAATTTATATTAATAATTTTATGTGCTTCTGTTCATTATAAGAAAAAGTTTGGAAAAAATATATTAAATCATTTATTTAATTTGATATTTATTAAATACTTGTTGAATAAATCATTAGGTGTATTCAATATTTTGTTAATAATGTTAATATTAGTAATGAGTTGGGTTAAGTTTTTTTTATTTGAACTTATAAAATGACGTCGTTTTATTTTTATTGATTTGAGTGATGTTGAGCTGTTTAAGTTTGATTTGATGTTTAATTAATTTAAATTTAACTTATTAATTTCAAATCAATAAAAATATCACTTTTAAGTTAGGTGATTGGATAAATCATTTGATAAAGTAATAATTTAAATTCAAAAAACAAATTCTTTACATTTTTTAATTTTTAAGAAAAGTTATTTCTCTTAAATTCAATTATAAAATACGAAAAAAGTGGTATGAATATCATCCATAACTTAATTCTTAAATTTAATTTAGACTAATTAAACTTGGTTTAAATTAAATAATTTAAAATAATTATAATAAATTATTAATTAAAGTTAAAATTAATTAGTTCACTTTAAAATTAAGAGATTGGTTGTATCAATTATGTAATTAACATTTTATGACCCTGAGTTAAAATTTTTAGACTGAATTCGGCCTTAGGTGGGTCCAACGTAGTCTAATCCATTTTAATCCCTACGTATGATTTCTAATTTCATTCGTGCGGCACTTAGTACATGGTGTCCAGATTAATTGTAAAAAGATCATTCAATCAATGCACAATTCCAATCTTTAATTCAAGTCAAACACATCTCAAAGCACCTTCATCTTCATTCTTCATCTTCATCCAGGCTTCCAAATTTCCAAGAAAATGGCCACTGAGAACCTGGAAAACATCTCAGAGAGCACCAAGGTGAAAGTTGGTATCACAGTAACAAGAACCCCTTTGTTATACAAACCTAAAGATGAAACTAATAATGGAGGTTCATTTCATGGATCTGTCTTCAACTTATCTTGCACGATCTTTGGTTCTGGAATCATGAGCTTACCTGCAACTATGAAGATCCTTGGTGTGGTTCTTGGTACTGTGTTGATTATAGTTGCTGCATGATTTGCAGAGGCATCCATTGATATGCTATTCAGGTTTAGCAAGCCAGGCTCGTCGTTCTCTTGGGGATAACTCATGTCATGCAGACTGGCTTAAGTTACTGACATTTCTGTCCCCTTTAGCGTTTTTTCCTTCTCCTTGTTGCCGTTTTGATCCTTTCCCTATATTTGCTTCAAACAATAATGGCAGAACAAACAGTCCAGATTCTTTTCTCCTTGTTGCCGTTTTGATTCTTTCCCTATATTTGCTTCAAACAGTAATGGTAGAACAAACGGTCCAGATTCTTTGTCTTAGATTACTCTATCTAATTAAAATACGACATAGTTTTTTTTTATTTAATTTTAAGCGACTTATTCACTCGTTTAATGAGTCTTAAGTCAGGCCCATGCATAAGTGTGTGAATTTTTTAATTTTAATTTTAATTTTAATTATATTACTATTATTTTAATAAAAATTAAAATAAAATAAAATAAAATTTTAATTATTGCTTTAATAAAAATTAAATTAAATTATAATTATAGTTATGATATTATTAATTTTATGAGAATTAAAATTAAAAAGAAAAAATTTGTGTTAAGGTGACAATTTTTCAAATTTTGTTTTTCTTTTATATCAAATTTTCAATTTTTTGTTTTTCTATTATTTTAATTTTAAATTTTAAATAACATTTTTAAAATAAAAATTCAAAATTTGAAAATTAATTAATTTATTAAAATTGTTTAATTAATTTATAAAATATAGGAAAATATTAAATTAAATTAAAAAATTGAATAATAATAATATTATTATTATTGTATTAGCACCCATGCATATTAATGTTATATTAAACATCTTATATTTACGGTAAATAATGTAATATTAAACATTAGTATGCATTAATATTACGATAAAGTTAATTAATTATTCAGTGAATTTGAAGGAATCTGCTCAACTGGAGATGGATTGTCTAATGTCTACTGCGCCTTTTCTCTTTCTTTCTTTATGCTGCTTCTGTCTTCTCGAAAGCATCTGAACCTACAAAACTTGAGCGCTTACGAGTACTGTCCTTCTATGGGTATAATGGTAGATTAAAGTTAGATGATTCAATTAATAATTTAAAGTATCATCGATACTTGGATCTCTCTGAAACATCAATTGAAGTTTTACCTGAATTTTTATGTAGTTTGTATCATCTGGAAATTTCATTGTTGGAGGGACATTAAGCACTTAAGGAGTTACCGCTAAACTTGGGGAATTTGGCCAACTTTTGTGTTCTTTATACTAAGTGGACTGACTTGCAAAAGATGCCACCACGAATGGGTAAATTAATGAAGCTCCAAAGGTTGAGTGATTTCGTGATTGGAAAGGAAAGTGGCCTAGTATTCAAGAGTTGGAGAATCTTCAACAACTGAGGGGAGGTCTTGCTATTTGGAATCTTCAAAATGTTATGGATATAGAATAAGCTTCGAGGGCCAACATCAAAGGGAAAAAAACATCTTAAGAAGTTGAAATTGGTTTGGGAGGCTGATGTTGATGATCCACCACATGCTACACGTCTACTGGAGCAATTGTAACCTTATGAAAATGTGGAAACTCTTACAATTGGTGGGTACGGGAGCATAAGATTTTCATGTTGAATTGATAGAGGATCTCCTTTGTTAGGAGTAGTAACCTTGAAGCTTTATGATTGTAGACAGTGTTGCCAATTACTGTCACTTGGGCAGTTAGTGCACTTGAAAAAACTCGCAATTACAGATTTTCCAAGAATTGTATCGATTGGTCCTGAGTTATATGGTAGACGTACATCCATGAAGAAACCATTTCAATGCCTTGAAGTTTTAAGGTTTGAAAACATGTCCCATTGGCAAGAATGGGTTATGAGTGGAAACGAAGAGGAAAATTTCCGTCTCCTTAAAGAGCTCTACCTAATCAATTGTCCTGCATTCAAACATACTCTACCTCGATACCTTCCTTGGTTGACTACACTCAAGACCAAGGGATGTGTAGTTAGTATTGTCGCCTACAATCAAATATAAAAAGAAACCAACTTCTTGCAACTCAAATTAATATAGTAGTGAAAAGTAGGGATCGTTTTCATGAGGAATTCAGACGATGGTAGTTACATAATAAAAAGAGAGAGTTTTAAATTGTGAATTAAACAGAATTTAAATGGAATACGAAATTAGAAAATAACTAATAGCAAAACAATAATAATTTAACAATCAATAGGAATAAATCTTGGTTTTCGGTCTCCTTCGTTATTAAACTTGCGTTGATCATCGACACTAAAAATAACCAATTTATTGGTTAAGCATTCGTCGTGGTAAATTTCTTTACCTATTTTCTCTTATATTTAGTTAACCAAAATATGTATTTGAATTAACCCTTATTAATCAATAACCTAGATACAATCTCAAATTTAATTACTTAATAGCTTTCCGAATTAAGAAAATCGACGAACTAGACAATATACATACAATGTATATTTAACCTAGACAATTATTTTTCCTAGAATTATGTCCCTAACGTTGTAGACAAAAATCTTAATCTCTACTTTTGAAAAGAATTGAACGTCAATCTGTTTAATCTAACGATTGATTGAATAAAATCACAAACTAGTTGCGCATCTAGCTGTAAAATCAAACAATCAAATAATAACCCAAAAAAATAATTAATACTTGACTAATAAATCGATTAAAATAAAAAACAAAAGTCTCACAACATTAAGAGTTCAATAACTAGGATTCCGTAAACCAAGAAAAAAAAGTTTAGTTACCCAACATCACAATTCTTCCTAACTATTTGGGACTGTCACGGGTGTTGGAACAGTCACTGGCGTTAGGACTGTCGCGGGAGTTTTTCTTTTCTTTTCACGCTATCCTTCTTTTCTTTGTCGTAAACCCCCCTTCTCCTCTCCTTTTTTACTATCCATTGATGGAATGAGCCACCTTACTATTCATGCCTAACCACTCTCTCGCAAACTCTTTTCTTTCACCCTCACTTCAGTCGCCCCCTCAGTATTGCTTGATGTGACGAATAATGCCTATCTCCACCTTACTATATATTCAGTTCTTTAAAACCTACGCACAACCCCCTCCAGCAACAACATTTTGGGCTGAATGGTTTTATGAATTAATTCTTTGTCCACAGGTACTGTTCACACCCTTTAAACCTAAGTTCTATTCCTGTGCTACATCGTTTGCATTATAACTCCAACTTGCTGTGCTTCATGCTTCTGGTTGTTACATGAGGCTAAGTCTACTTAGGTTCAACGCCTAGTTCAACTCTTTTTGTCCCAAAATCGTCACAGTTCTTTCTATTTGGTTCTAAAATACACCTTAATATAAAACAAGATTAATTCTCATTAAGTATAACTTCAAACCTCAAGAACAAAGAAAATTAACACACAAATAGACAGAAAAATAAAGACACTAACAATGTGAAAGACTTGTAGCTTCACTCCCAAGAGTTTCAAGGATTCTCAAAATGAATTTGGATGATCTGACTTTAAGCGATGGGAATTGACTTTCAGTTTTTAGATCTCAAAGTCCTTTGCTTGAAAAAATAGAGCAACTGGGTTGTAGTCTGTTCAATACTTTAGAAGAAGTTGAAATTATGCAGTGTGATTTCTTGGAGTGTTTCCCCTTAGAGTCCTCCAACTTAAAGGATCTACGTATTAAGGATTGTCTAAACTTTGAGACGATTAATGGAAACAATATATCTCTCCTCTCCTTGCTAATCAAAAAGTGTCCGAATTTAGTATCATTTCCTGAAGTGGGACTAAAAACTCCTAATTTGCAAAGACTTGCGTTATGGTGTTGCTCAAATTTGGAATGGTTGCGAGAGCCTATGCACTATTGTTTCCCCTCTCTTTTGGACTTCGTAATAGATGGCTACATATATGCAGAATGCTTCCCTGGGAAGTCACTACTCCCACCAACACTTACATCTCTTCTAATCAAGGATTTTCCAAATCTGAAATATCTGGAGTACAAGGGGTTTCAGCACCTAACTTCTCTTCAAAGTTTCTGTATTAGTAGATGTCCAGAGCTCCAATTGCTCCCAGAGTAGCGGCTCCCCTCCTTCCTCACCTCCTTGATCATATATAATTTACAAAACTTGGAATTTGTTGTCAACAGTAAGAATCAACAACTCAGTAATCTCAAGAAGTTATCAATCGACAATTGTCCTAAGCTGAAATCTGTGCTGTAAGAGGGGCTATCTTCCACTATTACTTCTCTTAAAATACGACATTTTGCTGATTTGGAATCTCTTGACCCAAAAGGACTTTAAAGTATCACTTCTCTTAAAGAATTGTGGATCGAATGCTGCCCTAAGCTATAGTCTTTGCTAGAAGAGGGCTTGCCCTCCTCCCTTTCTTCTCTGTATATTCGAAGTTGTCATTTACTGAGGAGAAGGTGCGAGCGGGAGAAGGGTGAAGATTGGCCCAAGATTTCTCATCTCTCCCAGATAAGTATTTTCTAATATTAAGTTATTGTATGGTTGAATTAATTTGATTGTGTCCGGTGAATAAGATGTCAACTTGTCTCGTTTTTGCGTATTGTTTGACTTACCCTTAGTCTTGGTATTAGTAATTGGAAATGGAGAAATTAAAATTACAAGACAAAGTAAACGTTGGGAATTAGTTTTCATTATTATGTATTTATAAAGAGAAGTTGCTAATATGAAGTTGTATGTCTTCTTTCACATGCTTTTGGTACATGATGAAGCAGCGTAACAAGTTTGGAATTAGTGAGTGAAGATAAAATCTCAAATTCTTATTTTAGGGCTTATTAATTATTACGTTGACATCATACATCATTAATTGTTGTCGTAATATGTTACATTTAATCCCAATCGCATTAGTCAATTGTATCAAGACTTAGGAATCCGGTTGGAATCAATTCTCCAATGCTCGTGTAGTCATCGCAAGTCTAGAGAGCCTGATTATAAAAAGTTACAACGAATTTGAGTTTAAACTTTATTAAATTTAGTTTGATTTATTAATTTTGAATAAGATATGTCTCAATTTTTATAATTAATTAAATATAAAAAATTAATCATGTTTAAATTCAAATTCAAATTCAAATGAAATATATGAATATATAATAATAATATTTAGGGGTCTCACCATAATATAGTAATTAATTTGTAATTTAATTAATATATCCTAATATTTAGAGGTCTCAAAATAATATATATAATTAATTGAATTTAAATTAAAAATTAAACTTATTTTTATTAATTGTAACTAAATTTAAATAATTAATGTATATATGCAAGTAAGATTACCATTGGTGGGGAGATTTAAAAAGTTGAGAGTAGTATGGTTCTGTTGAAGTATTCCCAAAATTTCAATACAATCTGAAGATTACCCTGATTATGAAGTACTATACTTTTACGGTTTAGACGTGCTCTCTATAACTCAGGTTACAATTTTTCATACTTCGGTTGGACTAAGAGAGAAACACTTCTCTAAAGGTACTTGCAGACCTTTTAAATAGGATGACTCCAACACGTCCCTCAAATCGAAATCTCCCCGATCAGGCAATGGGGGGGGAAAGATAATGTGGGGAAAGACTGTTCAAAGCTCTCCAACAGGCGCACACAGTAAAAACAGCGGATCTAATGACTTTCATGAAACAAAAGAGGGAGGGATCAATCATGCCTTAGATTAGAACTTGCAGACCTTTTGAACAACAGCATCAATAACCAAGTATGATTTCTACAGAAAAATGTAGGCTCGGTTTAGAGAAGTGATAGCGATTGATAATCTGCTGAAATCAACCTGTTGAAATGATAAGTACTTATATGTTTGGGATTGCTGTTTTAGTAACTGCTGAAATGTGAAAATAAGTGTTTGACAAGTGCGGTTACGGTTGCTGAAAAGAGATAAAATGACTAAGAAATACATTGATTTAATAAACTATTAATTCTTGTATAAATAATCAAAAAATATCATTAGTCATATAAATTTAAAATTATAAATAATAAAATATTAAATTAAAATAAAAATATAAATAAAATAAATTTAGTAAATAAATACATTATTAGTCATATAAATTCAAATTATAAATATTAAATTATTAAATTAAAATAAGAAAATATAAGTAAAATAAATTTAGTAAATAAAATATTTCACCATACTTCAATACTATTGACGAAAACTTCCTTCTATTAATTAAGTAAGGGTATAATAGAAAATACTAAAATACCATGAGGTTATTATTAGAAGGTAAAATTTCTAACGCATAAGTAGTTTCTTACCACAGTTCCCTTTCTGCTTATCTATTTCTGCGCTGACAACCTAGTTCTTTTTCAACCTGCGGTTATCGACCGTAAATTCAAACGTGTGACTGCGTTTGAAAATTGTAGTAAATAAGTATTTATCTTCACCGCATCGCAGATCTAAACGCAGTCATAATCAGGAATGTGAAACTACGTAGCAACTAAGCGCAAAAAAGATTAAAATAAAATTTAAACTAAATGAACGAAAACGAGATACACACCTTGGCACATTCCCAGGCCAGAGCTCCAATTGTTCCCAGAAGGGGGGCTCCCCTCCTCCATCACCTCCCTTTGTATATGGGATTTACAAAACTTAAGGATGCGTTGTCAACAACAAGATTCAACAACTTACTAATCTCAAGTAATAATAGATCAACAGGTGTCCTCAGCCAAAATCTCTGCGAGGAGGAGGAGGACTACCTTCCACTATTACCTCTCGTACAATATGGGATTATGCTGATCTGGAGTCTCTCAATTCCAATGGACTTCAAAATCTCACTTCTCTTAAACAACTGAGCATCTATAACTGTCCTAAGCTCTAGTCTTGTTCAGAAAAGGGCCTGCCCTCCTCCCTTTCTTCTTTGTTCATTAGTCAATTCTTGTGCAATAGATTAATTTGGTTGGATGGTTTTGTTTAAGGGATTATCATGGAATCGCAACGAGAAAGGACAAGGCAATATCAGTATCATGATCATACTCGCAGAGTTATCCGACGTTATTGTCATTTGCACTCTTTGTTTACGTAAATTAAAATTAAATAATTAAATTTTGTTTGATAGTTTTTAAATTAAATTTGAATTTTTTTATAAATTCAGACAGTATTCTTTAATTATATTTCAAAATTTTCAATTTTATTCAATTTTTAATTAATTTTATAACGGTCTAATATCTATCGAATTTTTTAAACTTTAAATCTCTTATTGATCCGATTTTTAAAATATTATTAGTAATAATAACGAGTGGGTAGGGTCAAAATTTGGGCTCGAGGCTTAATTTTTCTATTTGAATTAAGTTTGAGTTTAAACTTTATTAAACTTTTTTTATTTGTCAATTTTAAATTTAGTTTGTCACAATTTTTATAATTATTTAAATTTATTTTTTATTACAAAGTAAGTAAAGTTTAACTAATATTCATAATATTTAGAAATTAGAAGTGGTAGTTAATTGAAGTTAAAATTTAAGCTCTAATTTAAATTTAAATTTAATTAATATAAATATATTTATTTTATATTAATTTAAATTTGAACTGGTCTAGTTTATTGTGTAAGTAAATTAATCAAATGTATGATTCATGAAACTCATCTTCTTTACTCTGCTATTTCCTTTCCCTGAAACACATGGCGGCCGGAAAAGAGAAGGAAGTGGAGACGAGAGACGAGCTAGCGGAGTCACTCAACGATCTCTTCACTAGCGTCTCCACCGTGGTCAAAAGCGAGCTTCAGGTATTCCTCCGACAACACTCTTCTGAGAACTATACTATTATGCCCTTTTTGCTTACAGATTGATTTATGATTTTCTAGAGCACAAGCAATGTATTGGATCTTTTGGAGAAGATGAATCTGAGAGTGAAGGAAGAGTACGAAGGGTTCGGGGACGTTGCGTCGGGGCTGAGGGTTTTCGTGGAGCAATTGAAGACTAAAACCCAAGGGTATGACGAATACGTCCAGCAAATTGA
>JAOSBN010000001.1:29160214-29174818 GCA_027563595.1 Erythroxylum suave | reverse complement strand
CCCATTTGAGACCCATTCGAGTAATACCCAATAACCATTATCTTGGGTGCATTTCATAGGACTCAATAAATAAATTATATGGGACATTAAATAATCTAACATTAGAATATTTACTATGAATGGACAGAAGTATTGAATGATGTCATACGATTTTTCAAACCTAGGTTGAGAGATGGTCTCATCATCTAGACGTCGTTTCAGATGGTAATATATTATATAAGAAGGGAGAGGAACTGACTTCTTTATCAGGAAGTGGAACTACATAAGAATGAGCTTACAGCTACAATTGTCAACCTAATAAGAGAGTTACTCATAGCCAAAGGAAAATTAGACACCAGAAATTTAGAGTGAATTGGTTACTTTAGTTACTGTAATGTGGTTATTCGATGTATGTTAATAATAGTATAATATTAATGTCGTAATTTTTTATTATCCTTGTAATAGGATTGAATATAGTTTTCTAGCTTTAATAGTATATTTCTTTTAAAATAAAAAAAAAGTTTATCAAGATATGAGTCACTATCCCAAACAGAATAAGATCCTCTATTTCTGTTAGAACATTTTAACCTTGTACTATTTAATTTTATGTATATATTTATATAAATTTTATATAACTACATGAATGAAATTTAATAAAACTAGGTGATGGAATAAAAGATCTGTTCCTGTTCCAAATATTATCAGAAGTAGAGGTGATGAATTCTATTTGAGTCGAACTAATATGAAAGCAACGAATCATATTTATATTAATTTAGTTTTAGATCAAATTCGATTTTCAAATTAATCAAAATAGCTTAAACTTTTTATTCGAAAAGATATTATTTTAATGTTTAATGTTTACATTTAAGAAGCTCGAGTTTTATATCTAAGAAACATACTTCCTAAGATAAGTGTTCCTTCCTTGGGTCACTAATGAGACGCACCGATTGTGAAGTCAAGGATACGATCTATTTAACTCTAAATGTACGAATCGATTTAGGTGAAGAGATGTTTACTTAGGTGGAGAGTCCCTTCATGCAAGAAAACAACGAAGCTCAGAGGGTAGTGTTAGGGAGATCATTGTCGAGGGGTCCGTGGGCCCACACCTGGGCTTGCGCATAAGTGCATATATACAAGAATGGGCACCATCTATAACCCAAAAGCCTAAGCTATTGGATTAATGGGCCTTCCTTTGTATATATGCACTTCATCATTCTCATTCTCTTCCGATGTGGGATCTACTCACATGTGACTTATTACAACAATCTCCCCCTCACATGTGAGTCCCATCCACATTAAGCACACTCCCCCTCGAATGGAAGCACGACGTCACCAGAGAGCCTGGTGCCAACCATGGGAAAGCTTGCAAAGCCATGGGAGTGCATATCTTGCTCAATCATAAGATTGTCATTTATGAGAGCCCAACTACGTCGTCACCAGCCGAACCATCGGCTCTGATACCACTTGTTAGGGAGATCATTGTCGAGGGGTCCGTGGGCCCACACCTGGGCTTGCGCATAAGTGCATATATACAAGAATGGGCACCATCTATAACCCAAAAGCCTAAGCTATTGGATTAATGGGCCTTCCTTTGTATATATGCACTTCATCATTCTCATTCTCTTCCGATGTGGGATCTACTCACATGTGACTTATTACAACAAGTGGTATCAGAGCTAAAGGTTCGTCCTTAGTTTGTTTGTAATTTTGTTATATTGAATACTATATTTTGAGTCTGTAATGGCACATAATGATCAAGAAACACCGGGGATATTGGCTTCTTCGTCATCATGGTCGAGGATTCCGTTGTCAAGTTTGAATTTGGCAGTGGAGATATTTGACGGTACTGGCCATTTTGGCATGTGGCAAGGGGAGGTCTTGGACTCCCTTTTCCAGTAGGGTCTTGACATTGCCATTGAAGAAAAGAAACCAGAAGATGTTGAGGATAAGGATTGGAGTATCATAAATCAGTTGGCATGCGGAACAATTCAATCGTGTCTGTCCAGAGAGCAGAAGTATGCTTTCAAGAATGAGACTTCTGCACACAAATTGTGGAAGGCATTGGAGGACAAATTTATGAAAAAGAGTGGTCAGAATAAGCTCCTTATGAAGAAAAGGTTGTTCCGATATGATTACCGACCAGGTACTACTATGAATGAACACATCACTATGTTTAACCAATTAGTAGCTGACCTGTTGAATTTGGATGTGAAATTTGAGGATAAAGATTTGGCTTTGATGTTGTTATCATCTATTCCTGATGAATTTGAACACTTGGAGACTACATTACTTCATGAAAAGGAGAATGTGTCTTTAAATGCTGTATGTTCTGCTTTGTATAGTCATGAATTGAGGAAGAATGATAAAATGAAAAACAAAACAGCTTCAACAGATGAAGCATTGGTAACAAGAGGTCGTCAGCAAAGCCAGTCAAAAGGGAGAAGAGGAATATCTAAATCAAAAAGCCGAGTTCCTGGGTATTACCGAATCGGTTCACTTCACTAGTTGTTTACCTTAGAGGAAAAAATTACCTGATTTTCCCAACAGGTAGGTCCCCTGAAGACTAAGCTAGTATCTCACGTTCCACCGCCAAATCACAAGGCGCCTTAACAAGAGAATCAACACTAAAATTGCCCTCCCTCAATAGGTGTTGCAGTGAGCAGTATCAGTGTCTACTTAATAGATCTCTTATACCCAAAACCAGACCACCTAATGAATGAGTCAAAACATTAAATGTTCTAATAAGGTCAATCACCACTTGGGCATTCAATTCACACTCCACAATCCTATCCCCTTCTCTCCATGCGGGTAGTAATACAAACCGCGAGGCTTGCATCTCAGCTACTATGTTAGCACAAATACCCAGGTGAAGTTCCAAACCCACCAGCCGAATAACCCTACTATTTCGCAACATGCCCCCAGCCCCTGCAACGCCTCGGTTGCCTCATCCGTGTTAAGTTTGACAACATTCACGGATGGAGGAAACCAGTTTATATAGCAAGGTAGAGGCACATCCCTTGTCCTCTTGGATACACAACACTGGAGTTCTCTCGTCGTTTCCCAAATGCTAGAGATAAGAGCGACTAGCGACTTCATAAGGCAATGACGAAAGGCGTGGACTCTTCTTCTGCACCACATACAACACGCATGGTGAAGTATTTTCTTGTGAAAATAAGGATTAAATATAGACTTCAATAACCTGAACTTTTTTTAATTGCAAATTGTTTTTTGGCCTTTAAATTGAAAATTCTATTTTTGGATCTTTTTAAATGATATACCTAATAAAAAATCGTACCATTATCGTCATTATCAATACTTAATTGAAGTCTCACTGAGACGCAGGATTTAAGCAGATCTGATAATATACAACCTTGTTCTTACTTAATAGAAAGGTTGTTTTCGATAGACTCATATACAATGTGTCATCAAGATACTACAAAATTGTAAATAAATGTGCATACGTATAAAAAATAAATAATTAAATCAAATAAACATAAAAGTGTAATAAAAATAATTAAATGCAAAAATGCAAAAAATGTAAATTTTAAATAAATAATAAATAGAAACAAAATACAAAAAAGGTACAGTACATAATTACGTAATTTTATCGATTTAATCTTTTAAGTCAATTCAACCGATTCTCAAATTTGAGTCTTAACCAAAACTTAATTAACTTGAATTAAAACTACCAAAGTAATCATAACGTAAATAACTTGAAATTGAGAAATTAATTAAATTAGAATTAATATTTTAGTTTAGATTTTGTTACAAATTAATATCAAATTTTGAATTAACAGGCAAAATTCAAATTTATTTAAAAAACAGGATTAGTGGGTCACCAATAACATTGGTCTTTTCAACACAAATCATGGCATATCAACATCTCATCATGACAAGTCAACATCTCATACGATCTTATTGACTAATAATAATCTGTCAAAGAAATGTCATGATGACGTGGCAGACAACGATTGGGGATTCAACAATCTAAAGTTACATACCTGTGTAGCCGATTGAATCCATCATTTTCTTTTATATTTTTAATTTTATTTTTTGAAATAGTGACAAAAGAAAATCAAACAACGGAACAATCTACAAGTCATTGTGGTTAGGTTCATTTCAAAGCTTGAAGCTTTAACTTCTTTAGTTCTGACAATCTGTTCCTCTACCAAACAAAACTGATTACGGTTCGTGATTCTCAAGGTAACCCATCTCTAATCTTCTAACTTTCGGTTATTTGGAATGCGATGGCATTGATCTCTGCTTGTTCTTGTTGATATAATAGCGTTCCGTCGTTTTATCAACTGGGGGGAGTTTTTTAGTTGAGATCTAGCTGTTTGTGCATGTTTATGATCGGAAGTGTAAGATGGGTGTTCTTTACAATATGATTAACTGGCTGTGTTTAGATTAGTGGGTTTTCCTGTTTGGTGCTTGGAATCTTTGTTTGGGCGCCAAAGTTTTGATCTTTTGCGGGAATTTAGGGTGTGCATTTGGAGTTCGTTTTAGGCGTGGTATTGGGTAGCTGGGAGTTTTGACATGTTGTTATCGCATTATAACTAGGAGTTTTGGTCTTGATTATTATGGATTGTATTGGAAAATCATCTGAATCCATGGCTACTATTTCTTGTCCTCTATCGTTGGGAAATGGGGTTTCTTGTGAAGATGATTGCTTCCCTAGGGAAGTATCTCCTGTAAGGATTGGTGGGTCGAGGAATGCCAGTCCATTGGGTCGTGTAGGATCGAGGAATACTAGTCCTTCCAGGCAAAAGGTGATAAAGACAAAACCACGTGGCTTGGATGAGGAAACGGCAGCTACATTTGGTAAACCTGTTCATCCTGATGTTCAGATGGAGGATAACATCTGGGCAATGTTGCCTGAAGATCTGATGAATGAAATTCTTGCTAGGGTTCCCCCTTTTATGATCTTTCGTCTTCGTTCTGTCTGTAAACGGTGGAATTCAATTCTTCAAGATAGTAGTTTTCTTAAATTTCACTCTCAAGTGCCATCTCATGGTCCTTGTATTCTGACATTTTGGAAGAATTCACAAACCCCACAGTGCTCGGTTTTTAGCTTGCCGTTGAAAACATGGTACAGGATTCCATTTTCATTTTTGCCGCAGTGGGCATTTTGGTTGGTTGGTTCTTCAGGGGGTCTTGTTTGCTTTTCTGGGCTTGATGGGCTAACTTTTAAGATTTTAGTTTGTAATCCACTAACACAAACTTGGAGGACATTACCGAGTATGCATTACAATCAGCAGAGGCAATTGATTATGGTTGTTGATAGAATGGACCGGTCTTTCAAAATGATAGCTGCTAGTGATATTTATGGTGATAAGTCATTACCCACTGAAGTGTATGATTCAAAGCTTGACAGATGGTCTCTTCACCAGATCATGCCTGCAGTGAATCTTTGCTCGTCAAAGATGGCTTACTGCGATTCCCGATTGTATCTGGAAACCCTTTCACCACTTGGTTTGATGATGTATAAACTCGACACAGGTTATTGGGAGCACATTCCAGCCAAATTCCCACGATCTCTGTTGGATGGTTATTTGGTTGCTGGCACTCAGAAACGTCTGTTTCTAGTTGGAAGGATTGGCCTTTATAGTACATTCCAGAGTATGAGAATTTGGGAATTGGATCATGCAAAGATAATGTGGGTGGAGATCAGTAGGATGCCGCCAAAGTATTTCCGAGCTTTGTTGAGGTTGTCGGCTGAGAGATTTGAGTGCTTTGGACAGGATAACTTGATATGCTTTACATCTTGGAATCAAGGAAAAGGCCTCCTATATGATGTCGATAAAAAGGTCTGGTCTTGGATTGCTGGTTGTGCTCTTCAGTCATACAACACCCAGGTTTGCTTCTACGAGCCGAGATTTGATGCTTCCGTCCACTGAGTTTGAAAACCTGCTTTGAGGCTTTGGTATGCTTATTATTTCAGTGGTTGATGATGAGTTAGGAATATCAACTTCATCTTCAATCTTCTTTCAGATAGTTCCTCTCATCTCGCTCCATGGACTCAACTATAGGTGTTGTTGTTAGTGGGGTTGATTACAAAGCCATAGCTCTTTTAACATTACAATTTGGTTTCAAATCATTTCTGTAACCTAAGGTTTTAAATTGTGGACAATACCACAATTGCGTATTGCGGACAATGAGCACGCAATTGTGGAAAACGGGTAACGTTCTGCACCGAAACCGGCAAACTGGTTATATTAGCAACGTCTCTCCACTCTGCTAGCTATAGTTTTCACATTGCTCTGATTACATGGATTATCAGCAGTTTTCTATATGCAATGGATAAGTGGGGAATTGTAAGCAAAATTTCACTTTCTTTTCATACCCTTTTGGAGCTATTGTACACTTTTCTTAAAGAATTTCAAACACATGAAACTGGTAGTCTTGAACGCTATAAATTTATAGAATCGCGAGGCCAATTACTACTAGCTCTATTTATGTTTCTGTTTGGGTGGTTTGTGAGTGTCATTTCTTGCCATTACATTTTATAGCTAACTTTGTTTTGTAGTGTTTTAAAGTGAACTTGGACTGAGAACTTTTCAACCACTTGATAATCATTACATATCTTGCAAATAGAGTTGGAAATGAACCGGGCGTGGCCCAAACCTCATTCGAGCTTAAGACAAAAAAGGCATTCGATTCAGATTGGCCTTCTCGAATCTAATTGGGTTTAGTTAATGTGTTCGTGAGTGGGGACAGACAATAAAATACAAATTTTGTGCCTAATAGTATTTAGTTGCTGACGCTATCTATTTTTATTCTGTCTTCAGGTTACAAAAATATAAATCTTTTGTTCCTTCAAAAATTATAGCATAATTTTTTTGTGCTTATCATAGGTTGTTAAACAAAAATATCCCATATTATTATTATTATATTTCACACATCTCTAAGTGTACAAATAGAAAAAAAAGATATTTAATTATAAAAATACAAATATAATTAAAAATGTTGATACAATTATAAAAAATATTTAACATAATTCATTTTATTGTTAACTTTTATGAATTTTGTGTTATTCAACATCTCATTTAATTAAATTTTTAGGTTTCTTATTTTTTATTCCTTATTTTAAATACAATTACAAAAAATACTAATATAAATCATTCGTTTTAAAATAATCAATGAATTACATATTTTCAATCATATTATACTTGAGAGGTACTTTAGTCATTGATACTGTTTTCTATGTTCTGTCAACTGCAATCAAACACATTTCTGTCATTGAGATGCATAGTTTTATCTGTTTTGTCCATTATAATCAAATATCTCACTGTCTTCAATTTTTATTATGTTTTGTCTCTAATTTTTGTTTCGTTCCATTTTAATATATAGATCACAGTAACCATAAGTATCGTAAGTTTGGTTTGAAGCCCAGTCAGCTCAGGCTTTGGTCTGTTCACTCGGGTCGGAGTTGGACCGATTTGTCGTCATTGATGGAACTGGTTATTTAATACACCCAAAAATCTATAAGCTATTAAAAAATAGTTATAGTCCTAACCTGCAAACACAAACTGATAAGTCTGGCGGCCCTCAAAAGCTACGTTTCCCGTACATTAGCTGTACATTGTCACATGATGACTCTTGAACACTTTTGTTTCAACTTATCATAAGCTTGCACATAACCAACCTTCTTTGTCAGGGGATCACTACAAGCAGACATGACACTGATAAACGTAGCTTTCAATGTCCATACACCAGACCACAAACATTATATTACCACAGATTAGCTGTTTTCGAGTTGTGTACACTAGCTTTTGATCAAAAGCGTTGGAATCTATATTCAACTGAAACTCCAGAGAACATTTTTACTTGACAAGGTTAACATTAGAGGTCATATGCATCAAGAACTACCCAGATTAAAAGTTTTAGGCCTGAATCGCAATAAGGAAAGTTGCAATGCACCTAAAACTTTAAAGAGAATAATAAATCGAAAGCTGAATAGAAGCTATCATTTGACTCAAAATATGTTGTGTTCGAATCCTCCTACCTACTTAATCGAGTCTGTCGTATAGGATTTGTCTAATGTGAAATACCCGATTGACGTGATTTGCAAACTATTGAGCCAATTTGAAATTTTACTTAATACATATCTAAAGGATAGCGGCTGCGGATTCCTTTGTTCCCAAAAGAAGTATTTTACGAGTTATAAAAAGGTAAAAGACGTTGATGTCTTTTGCATTTTAAATTTTTTGAAAACTATGTAATATTAAAATTATTGAAAAAATCCGTAATTTTTAATTTCCCGAAAAACTTTTTTCTCTTAAAATTCTGTTAAAAATAATAATAAAGTATATTTAGCATAAATATTACAATTTTACTAATCAAATATTACTTACATAATGATTTAACTCAATTCTTAAATTCAGACCTAACTAAATAAATCTTATCTAAGTTAATAATTTATTATGATTATCTAAATTATTAATTTAAGTCAAGTAAATTAAATTATCATATTAAAGGCATTTGATTAATTTATGTCTTATATTTATTCCATCCATCACTGTTATTTTTCAATCAAAAACATTTTATAATTTTTTGAAAAATTTAAAATAATATTTTTAGGAATTTTAAAATTAAAAAAATTTAAATTACATGTAAAATCTGCATATTATTATCCTAAAAATAATTATTTCTATAAGTCGGTTAACGTTGTTGGGAATAATTGTATCCGAGGCCTGGATCAGTAATACCGAGTACAGGCTTGGTTGGCAGATTACACAATGATCGAGGAGAAACCACTAAGTGTCAAGTTGGATAACACGCCCTGTTCTAAACTTTGAATCTTTAAATAGTTTGTTCTGATCATAAATCCTTAAAAGATGAAATGCTTTAGCAAATCAATGCATATGTAAACACTTGCCCCATGTTCTTCAAGCTCTTAATTTGATGCTCTTAGGAAACTATGCCATCCTCAACATTCAACTTGCCCTTATTACTTAATTTAATACACAAACAAATTCTCTAAAACTTTCTTGTTTAAAAAATTGGATCCGTTTCAGTAAATTATTTCTTGTGTTTGACCAAGTTCTTTATAAATCTTATGTGTTATGAGAGCTAGTGATTTTATGAATATCTACTTGTTTAACTTGTCCTGTTGTCTTCTGCTAACTTTATAATCTTTTAGTTTTCCTAGTTTGGCAGGTGTAATATTTTATGCATGCACCAGGTGTTGGAACTCTAGCTCTGACTTGGGTTTTGAACTGTCTATAAGAAACCAAATCATAAGTTTCATGTTTCCTCTCCTACTGTTGAGGATTAAGCAGATATATGAAAGCAAAGGAAGAATTCATAAAGATGGTTCACATAATTTTCCTGATGAGATTGGTGCTACTGGTTCTGCTGGCTATGAATGCTTTAGCAGATAACAGAGAGGAGCTTCAGGAGGTCATAATTCATCCTGTGTTTGCTAAGAAGGTAAGCTTGTTGCTCTTCAGGATATATGGTCGACTAGTCTTAGTGTTTTCTCCTTCATTTTTCGGTCTGTGTGAGTGTGTCTACTTATAATGTTGAGCATGGCCACTTTCAGGAACTTCTTGATACAAGGAAAATGGGTTCTGATGAAGATAGGAAAATGACACATCGAAAATTATTGATGGAAACCAAGGAAGGCAAACGCATTCAAAGAAGGGCTTTAGAGACAATATCAGGTTCAGATTCTTCTGATATCATTGAGTAATATTGAGTTTCAAGTAAGGAAAGAGCTAAAAACCATTATCTATATAAAATAAGAGAAAAAAAACTAAAAATCATCAAATTGCAAACCCTTTCAAAACTCCTTTTGTCTGTGTTCAGCTTTATGTTAATTGTTCTAGTCCAAGGAATTTAAAACGAAACTTTAAGATTTGGTGATTGACTGCAGGAATGGAGAACAAGAAGTATCTGAAGTCTCTGGTAGAACCAAAACATCAATTCCATGTTCAGGTCTTTCTCTCACACATACCAACATCCAGCCACCCGCCATGTTCTGGAACTAATTTGATTTTTTCATGTTGCAAGCAGAAGAACATATTCCATGTCGTGAACTCCAAGCACAAGCACCCTCAAGATTCTAATACATTGCCAACCAAAATCAGCTTGGAGAGTTCTTCAACTTCTGACAGGCTACACACTCCAGGGACTGTTTCAAAGGATGAAACTCCAAGACTTCTTCAGGAGACTGAAGAGATTTTGAACCTGATGACCAAAGATTACAAGGGGATGAGTGTTCCGAGTCAAAAACCACCAATCAACAACTAAATGAGCCAAAAGATTTTGAGGTATAGGATCCAGATTCTAACCGATATAGGATATAGAGTAAGATAGGTGTTTTCGGGTTTGGTTTTGTGATGGTTTTTACTTTGTACTAAGGCACGCATAGGAACTAGGAAAGGTACACTTAGATGGAGAAGCATGTAAAATCTCTATAGTAGTTCATGAAATCATGATCCGTTTTCTCTTGTGAATTTAGAGTCTTAGACTATCTTCTTCTAAAAGAAATCTGATAAATTATTCTCAATTTTTTAATAATTTTTAAATATATTCAAATTTTTATTTTGTAATTTTATACATTAAAATTTATACAAATATATTTATGTATTCAATCCAACTTTAGTATTTTATTCAACACATTTTAAAGGCTTTTTATAAGATATGATGATATTTTTATGATTTTTCAAAATTTTAACTTTTTCAAAATTATAAAAAATAATTTTTAATTAAATGCTTTGTCTTTTTTATTAAATAATAATTTATAATTAACAGGATAAGATTTAAGAAACTTAAAAAAAAAACTCAACATAATTATATACTTCCATTGATTAAAGAAGTTGACCTTTGAAGTAAATAGTAAAGTTGCTCTTTTGTAACTAAAAGGTCACGACTTCAATTGAATGTATAATGTCGAATTAAAAACAATATCTTCTCTTGTTTCTTATTATGTTTTCCCAACATTATTATAATCATGCGACGATTAATCTAAATTCAAGTCATGTTCTTGACATAAAAAAAAAGAAAAGAAAAAAACTTGCAAATGCACTGTATCATCATAGGAACCAAGAGTTTTGATCAGTGCAGCCTCTTTTCTTGTACTGATCAGCTTCAACTGCAATTCAATCCATAATTACGTCTGAATAAGCTGGTTTATAGGTGGCTTGCACACAGATGTATCGTTGATACAGTGAGCTGCAATGACCGAAAGTGCAGCTTCAGTGAGATGGTAAGCATCAAAGAAATAGTGACTATCAGGGTTTGTGCAAGCTTTCAGCCACGGAATGCACCCCGAGGTCCCGTTCAGCCAAGTCGTGCAACATGGATTGCTCGAGTCCATTAAACCTGCGTAAGTGATGTTCACCGATTGTTATAGAAGAAGAGGAAATGAGTGTTTTGAAAAATAGATTATAAGAAAGAGAGATTTTACCAAAAACATATTTTTATTATAACATCACTACACTTATAGTGTCATTTCATTTTACATACAAAACCACAAGATTACCAATACGTACATACACACAAATACATGATACATACATACATACATACATACATATATATAATAGTAATCAAATAACTAGGTCTAAATTCTTCATTTTTCAAGAATTTTATGGTATTCATAAATTTAAAATATATTGAAGTACATTTAATTCTTAAATTTAAAATGACATAACTTATAATTATTCATATACTCAATTTTTTTTAAAAATGAGTTTTTTTGGGAAAGTTATACTCAAAAATTTAAAAGAAAAGAGATTTTATTACAGCCAAAATATCTTTACAATATGTGAACTAATAAAATATTATTAACATAAAAATCTAATTCAGATTTTAAATCCAATTTAAACTTCTTAAACCAGACTCAAATTTTAATTAAGTATAATTAATTTAGATCATATTTAAGAATTGAATTGAATCGAATCAAGTCAATAACATTTGATTGATATATTTGCAAAGACTATGCTACATATGTTTTATATAATTTTTAATAGAAATCTAAGAGAAATAATTTTCTAAAAAATTAAAAATTACAACAAATTTTTAAAAATTTAAAGAGATGAGTATTTTTATAATTACTTAAATATTATAAGAAAGTCTCATTTCATCTTTACCCTTATTAAAAATTTAAAATAGTGTTTATTTTCATGCTCAATCTTCATTCTTCTAAACGTCAATAAATTAGCAAGAGAAGTTGATGATAAAAAAAATAATAATAAGAGACTATAGTCTATATATATATATTACCGTAATTGGAAGGGTTCATTATAGCATCATAGCCTAACCAACTAGCACGGCCATGAACGAAACTAGAAGCTTGGAGGGTTGATGTCAAGTTTCGTAGCATTTGTGGAAGCTTGTCGTTGAAGTAGGAAACAATCTGGTTCGATTCTTCATCACATTTCCCATTCTTGTTAGCTCTGTTCCTTGCAATTGATGGGATGCAACCAATGGGACCGATCTCGAGCATCACAAGTTTCCTGACTCCCAAGTTATATAACCTCTGTTGATAACATGTTCGTGTGAATTGTTAATTGTTGATTTAGCATTAAATTGTGGTAGAATTAATTTTCAATTTACGGAAGTTTACTAATCAATTTGGGAACATATATACTTGAAAAGTAATTAATTTTCAATAAACAAAAGATGATTACCTCAAAACTCTGAGAGAGTTGAGAGAGGAGGTGATCGGCAAATCCTTGAGGGCTATAGATTTTGGTTTGGGGAAATAATTTAGACTGAAAATAGTTATTGATGTAGTCATTGCTTCCAATTGAGAACACAAATAGAGACTTGGACAAGTAATCCAGAAGCTGATTTCTAGTTTTGAATTGCTTTGGTAGCTCTGATCTGACCGTGCGTTGGAACAGTTCAATCTGATTGTCCAATGTCAAGCATTTTCCCTGCAAAATCACTTTTAATCCGCCAAAGTGCTAATTTTGCCAAAATAATTGGTCTCAAGAGGTTACTTATCAACAATATATATAACTAATAAATCACATTTTTATGTTTAATCAATATGAGATACTCTAACACTTCTCCTTAATTGCAACTGAGACTGGACATCTAATTGTCATTTGAAATAAATGCAGTGGTATAATTGGACTGGACCGTTGGGATTGAACTTCCAAACGGACAACCGGGAATTAATAATCTGGACCAAACCTACTCTGATACCATATTAGATTTTTTAATATAAGTAGATTGTAGAGTCCACTAACAATTATTGGATTTAGGTCAACCATTGTTAACATGACTAGAACTAATCATTTGAATAGTTGACCCTTACAATTTATAAACCCTTTAATATTTTCATGTTTAGTCAATATGAGATATTTTAACAAAATTATCATATTAGCTCATACTTTTAATTTTTTTAAATAAACCATATTCATTTTGTAAGAGTAAATTTATAAAATTTGAAGTTAACTTATGAACTTAATTTCAAATATGAATTGTTTACTTATTAATTTGTATAACCTATACCATCTAAATACTTTGTCATTAATGGGATAAAATATTCTAACCTTATTCGTGGTTTTACTTATTTTAAATAATTTTTTTATTATTTTACAACAACAATAATCCAGTAAAAGTTACGCTAATACACAGTATCTGAAGAGATGAAGTAGTACACAACCTTACTCCTAATTAATAGAGATCTATTGCTTTTGATAGAATTTTCTTATTATTTTAACTTACTTAAAAAAAACTTTCAAATACTAAAAATAAAAGAAAAGACCCACCATGTTAAAATAGAAATCAATCTTTTTATAACAAAAAAATCCATAAGGTTGTTATTATGTAAGACAGATACATTAATCATATACTCAATTATCATATGATCATATTATGATAGTTGAGTATGTGATTATATTGTGTCATATATATAATCACATACTCAACTATCATAGCCAAATAAGTAAATTTACCCTAACCAATTATGCTTTATTGTGTCACTTACCAACGTGCTTCCAGTTTCAGGTAGAATCCCACAAGACCCAGAAGCATAGTTCAACCCAGTAACTGGTGTTGATTCTCTTACACTCATGTAAGGTGGAGGATATGGCAGTCCCACATACTCAGCTAACAGTAACAAAAAAGCATTTTCATTCAACAAACTTAATAGTGATGAAACAAACTTCTGATTTTCATCATCACATCGTACCTATGTAGTCAGGGAGAGTTCTGCCGTTAGTGAACCTTCCTGTAACTCCTTTAACAAAGTTGACACCGTACGGCATGAAGTTGGCTTTGGCCAATGTTGGCAAGAAGTTGTTATTGCCACTGTCGAACAGGGAATCTCCGAAAACGTACAGAGCTGGTACGAGAGGTGAAGAAGATAAGACTCTGGTTATGGAGTCGAGATACAGAAAAAGAAACAAGAACACTCCGAGTTTCATTGATGAATTACTAAAGGGTATAGAGAAAGTTGGTGAGGCTTTCGAGTGAACAAGAACAAACCTTCCTCAGGGCTTAAAATCAGGAGATAGTCACATGGAAGATCAACGTGACGCCGACAAAAGATGTATAGAATATGGCAGAGAAACTGGAAGCTGATAGTTAATTTAATGAACACGACATGAACTGAACGTGGAAATGATAACGTTCATGCTTGTTGAGCTCTTTTTGACCCAAAAA
>JAOSBN010000001.1:29139583-29156200 GCA_027563595.1 Erythroxylum suave | reverse complement strand
TTAAAGTAGGAAACGATCTGGTTCGATTCTTCATCACATTTTCCATTCTGGTTAGCTCGGTTTCTTGTAATTGATGGTATGCAACCAATGGGACCGATCTCCAACATCACAAGCTTCCTGACTCCCAAGTTATACAGCCTCTGTTGATTAAATGTTCACGTAAATTAGTAAAATTTTCTGCTAATATTCGAATTATGATAAATTTTTTTAAAAAATGTCGATCTCGAATACTAATCAAATATGAAAAAATCAGATTTGCCCAAAGAAATTTATGTATGACCCAACAATTAAATTTGTACTTTTCGATCATATTTGAAATTTAATATAATTCAAACTTAGACTTGTTTATCAAAATTCGATCAAAATCAAGTTCGAGTAAATTTGTAGAGAAGTCAAACCTTATCAGATTTATTGTTATCTTTAATTTTTATTAAATGTTAATCTTACCTCTCTCATAATGTAATTTAAATTATTATAACACTTGCAGGATCATAATTACTAACAAATACTTGTATAAATAATTTGGCCATATAGCACAATGTTAATAGAAATTAGTCTTTTTTGTTAGGTCAATTGGTTTTCCCAATCATACATTACTTCCTGTGTTGAATTTATGGCATAGCTGATTATAGTCTCGTTGATTAAGACAAGAAGAGTCTCAATAAACAAAACATGGTTACCTCAAAACGTTGTGAGAGTCGAGAGAGGAGGAGATCAGCAAATTCTTGAGGAGTATAGATCTTGTATTGATTAAATAAATTAGGCTCAAGATAGAGACTGAGGTAGTCATTGCTTCCAATTGAGAACACAAATACAGACTTTGATATGTAGTCCATAAGCTGATTTGTGTTTTCGAAGGACTTCGTTAGCTCTGATTCGACTGTTCGTTGGAACAGTTCAATCTGATCGTCCAATGTCAAGCATTTGCCCTGCAAAATCACTTGCACATGTATAATCCACAAAATACTAATTTATATGAAACATAATCGATCTGGTATTTATTTTAAAACAAAGATGAGTAGAATAAAGAAAGAGAGAAGTAATTGAGTTTTATAAGAATGCATACCAAATAAATTGATGAGTGCCAGAGAAATTATGAAAAGAAATCACTACTTATGGTGGTTAATGAAAGAGAAATAAGAATAAAATTTAGGGTTTCCCTTAAAAATATATTTAGTATTTCAAATTACTTTTTTAAAAAATTCATTATGGTGCTAAAAATTAAAAAAGGACTATTTATTAATTATTATTTTGAAAAAATTTTCATGTGAGTGATATGTTGCATTGACCAAAAAAAAAAATCATGTGGAAGAGGTACCCATCTAATGAGCAAGGATAACAATAAGATTAATGTTGGTTAGAATTGAAAAAAATAAAAAATTGAAAATTTTATTGCTACTTTTTAAAGTTCTAACTATAATTAAAAAACTAACGAAAATTTGAATTTTTTTTGTAATTAACTTTATTATAATTATTTTAAATTATAAATGTAAGTCAAATTTAATTAATTGATTCGTGTTAAGTTTAAAAGATGAGTTAGATTACTTTATAATTGATATTTAATTAGTCAATATTTAATATTTATACTTAATGTATTTCACTATTTTTTAACCAAAATCTAAAAGAAAAGAATTTTTTGAAAAACTGCAAATTATAAGAAAATTTTTGATAATTTTAAAAATTAAAATATTTTTCTAATTTTTTTAAAATAATAATAATTATTATATCTTTAATTTGCAATCATGAAAACTAATCATTTGATTTAATTAAAAATTAACTTTTTAATTATACAAGAAAGGATATTAAAATCATATTGAATTATGTTATGTACTACAAAATATTTTAAAAATGATATAAGATAACACAAGGCATATATACAATATATATTATACGCTACTTAATGCTTTATTTGTCTCTTACCCACTGACTTCCAGGTTCTGGTAAAATCCCACAAGTCCCAGAAGCGTAGTTCAACCCAGTAACTGGTGTTGATTCCTTTACACTCGAGTAAGGTGGAGGATATGGCAGTCCCATATACTCAGCTACACTAACAAACAACATTTCATTCAACCAACTTACGATTAATAACGGTGATGAAACAAACTTCTGATGATGATCATCATCACATCGTACCTATGTAGTCAGGAATTGTTCTACCATTAGTCAACCTTCCTGTAGGTCCTTCAATAAAGTCGACACCGTATGGCAAGAAGTTGACCATACGGTGTCGACTTTGCTGAAGGACCTACAGGTGCAAGAAGTTGTTATTGCCATTATCGAACATGGAATCTCCGAAAACGTACGGTGCTGGTGCGCGAGGTGAAGAAGACAAAACTATGGTTATGGAGTCGAGATGCAGAAAAAAAAGCAACAAGACAATGAGTTTCATTGATAAATTCCTAAAGGGTATAAGAAAAAGTTAGTGAGGTTTGCGAGTTAAAAAACAAAAAACCATTCCTCAGGAGGAGGTAGTCATATAGAAGATCATTGTGACTAAGACTATAGATGTATAGAATAAGGCAGACAGTATGATATGACCTGAACGTGGAACTGATAAAAGATGATTTTTAAGACCAAAAAACATTATTAAAAATTATGAGATTATTATGCGAAAGCTGGAATTTGCGTGTAAATCTTTGCAATATGTTGTCGGATCATTTATATTATGGGAGTCGGAACCACGAAGGTGTGTCTTTCATTACAAAAATATGTTGGGATTATTTTATTTTGTTAAATTCTTATGTTTTAGTATATATAATATCTAATTAATGATTTATATCTTACAATCAATCAGATAATTATACATTTATTGTGCAATTAATTGAAAATAATTTTTGTGCATATTTAATTAATTAATTGATGTATAAGATAAAGTTCATAAGATAAATATATGTTGTAAATAAAATTACGATCATTATGATATTCATATTATATTTACATATTGTTTTTTATTTTTTTAGTTGTACCCGTATTAAGATTGAATATTAGTAAAGTGGATAAACTAGTATATTTTTTCTTATTAAATAACTAGTCATTTTGTTATTCTAAATTTTAGAGGTACTTAAATAAACACGTGGTTTCTTATTATAGAACAATTCATTTATCTAATTTGATATGAAAATCTTATATAGAACATAACTAGCATGTTTATAAAGATTCTCATTGTAACGATTATATAAGTTTAAAATAGAATATATGTATTATTGTATTTTGATAATACTTATAACCTATCTTCTCATTAGCTCAGTTAATAGTCATTAAATATAATATTAACTATATGATTTGAGTGATCAATAAAGGATTTTTTCTCCTAAAGTAATTAGGGAAAATATTTTGTCATCCTTTATTATTATTATTTAATTATCACTAGCTAAGACGAAATGACAATTTGAAAATAGTTTTCAAATATTATTAAAATAATTAATTGCTAATGGTAAAGAACTCATATGATTAGACTTAAATAGATTAGATATTAATTATATATTTTATGCCTAATCAAAATATTATATAATAAAAGACTCAATGATACAGAGAAATCATACATAGAAAAGTTTGTAAAAAACATTTTTGATATTCATAATATTTGAATGATTGTGATGTGTTATTAGATATCAATCTTGTTATATTAATGTAAATTATTTATTAAGATGATTAAAATAATTTGATTTATCTAATTATAGATATAATTTAGGATTATATTTTATATCTTTTCAATATATTTAGGAACATAATGAGTCACATATAAAGAATGTTTAAAGAAAGGAAACATAATTTAATCAAGTTAAACTTAACTTTTAAAGTTCGAGAAAATTTCGTGTCCCAAAGTATATCTTGCTATTTCTTACTGACTTTCTTTAATTTTGATTCAAAGAAAACAAATGTTAGCTCCACACTGTTAATGGTAAATTCAAATATAATTGGGTTAGACTTAGTTTGAGAAAATTCATATTTGACCCAACATATGAGTTTGATGGTTTCTATGGTATGTCCAAAACTTGGACCCTATTCAAAAAAATCCATACTTGACTCAATAAACAAGTTTGGACTTTTTCAATCATGTCTAAAGTCTGAGAAAACTTGAACTTGATCCTATTTTTCTCATCGACATTAAACATGATCTAATTCATCATCATCTATAATTTTCACCAAACTTTAAATCAAGCTCTACCTTATTCCAATTCAATTTTTTTTTATGATGACCTCAAAATGCTGAGAGAGTTGAGGGAGGAGGAGATCAGCAAATCCTTGAAAGCTATAGGTTTTGGTCGTCATTGTTTCCAATAGAGAACACAAATAGAGACTTCGACAGCTAGTCCATAAGCTGATTTGTGCTTATGAAGTGCTTTGGTAACTCTAATTCGACTGTGCATGCGTTGGAACATTTCAATCTGATCGTCCAATGTCAAGCATTTTCCCTGCAAACTCACTTATAATTCATCAAACTACTAATTTGGCAAAATAATTAGTATGAAGAGCTTGCTTTTTAGCAGTGTGTTAGAATAATTTTTAAAAAATGGGGTTGAATAAAATATGAACTTGAATATAAATAATTAAAATTAAAATTTGATTGAATTTTATTTATATCAATGACGAATTTAAAAGAATTTTTAACATTTAAATTTAATTTATACAAATTTAAAATTTTAATTAAATTTAAATTAAATATATGTGTTTGAACTTAAATTTAATTAAATTGATGGATTGAATTGATCAAGCTCAAGTTAATTTATCAAAATACAATCGTATTCAATGCCTTATTCAGATTTAGAATATTTGATTTTCATGCCTCTAACATATTTACTTATAATTACGTAGTTGATGGAGCCTCTCTGTCCCATTTTCGGTCGTGACAGGAATCGATTGGATATAAATAATGATTATTAAAGTAATATTATTTTTGAAAAAATTAAGATAATATCATTCCATTTTAAAAAGTTAAGCCAAAATAATATTATTACTAAACATCCAAATGAATTTAATTTGATCGTTTATTAAGAAGTAAGCCGACTTCCCTACTTATATATATACTTTATTGAACCTGTTCCTCCTATATTTTATCATCAAATATTGTACCGGCCAGCTTCCACTGCTTTGATTAAATAAATACAAAAAGTATAAAAACTTCTATTAATATTTTCATTATTTCATTGTGATATCCGAACTTGATAAATCCAAGGCCAAGCTAGAGTGACATGAAGACAAAAGAAAGCATTGGGGATCGCTATTCAGGTTCATATCTTTGTTTCTATTAGTGATTTCCAAAAAATAGAAACAAGATAATATATTCCTTTCTTTTTGTATGAATCGAAGGAAGAAGGATTGGAATTGAAATAAGTGAATGCTGATAATGAAATTATGATCCTTGTTCTTGTCAAATGTCTATTGTGATTACAAATTTTGACATGATCATATAACATTATAGACAATAAAAAAGAAGAGTTAAGTCCTGTTTGGTCAGATATTAATTAATAGAATAGAATAAAATAGAACAGAACGGAACGGTATAGTTTATAATGGAATATAATATAATACAGTAAAAAGTTGTTTAAGAGGGATGGAAGTGTTCATAACGTAATGTACTGAAATGTTGTTTGGAAGATGGATGAAATAGATTAATGTATAACAAATGACTATTATATCATGTAATAAATGAGTATGAGGAAAAAGGGGTTATGGTTAGGAGAAATAAGAAAAATTATTGAAAGTATATTAGATACTATGTATTTATTAGTTTACGTTCCATTCTAAATCTCTCAAATATGAGATTTCTTATTTTCACTATTTAGGATGGAATAGAACATAACATGAAACCATCCGCTTCTATCTCATTTTATTCCATGCTATTATGAAACCACCAATCAAACGATGAAAGTATGTTACGTTTTATCCCCTTCTAATACTAACCCCTCTACCAAACAAGGCTTTAAGGATGGTAATTGAGCATATTGAATTTAGGGATGCTCACTTGATCTCTTAAATATACAAGCTGAATTCAATTTAAAATTTGGTCAAAGTTGAACTAAATTTTTTCAAATCAATTTAATTTGGTTTGAAATCGAACTAACTTCTTTATATCTGAGTCCAATCGAAAATTAATTTGAAAATCAATTTACCAAGTCCAATTTACCAACCCTATCAGGAAGTAGTTATATCTAAGAAAGATTCAATTATAGCTAAGGTCTGAGAAAAGTCCATCAAGCCTCCTAATCTAAAAGATTATAGGTTTAAGTTATGATTAACAAATCTGTACATTATTTAAAATTTTAAAGGCAATAATTGATTGATAATTAAAAATATATTAAGATTCGTGAATGTTAATTAAATTAAATTAAATTTATTAATTATTAATTTATTAAAAATATGTAATTTACACATTATTATATGGAAGTTTTATTTAGTCCGTAACCAAAGATTAACAGTTAGAAGTCAATGTTAATAGTATATTAAGGGTATATCCGGTACAAATGTTACATGAAAGTTCTTTTGATGTGACCAAGTGGCCAAAACACGCAGCCACATGAAGACTTTGACTTTACCGTCGCCAGAGCTTTACTGTTAATAGATCCGTTCGTTGGATTGAGGTCTGCTAAATCTTAGGCTACCTAGGGATCCTACCTTTGTACTCGCATGTCAAAACTCCGGCGCAAAAAGTTAACAGTTCTTTATATTTTTATTGTATTTACTGACACGTGGGAACCAACGGAAGAAGCTCAACGACAATGGCCGTACTTTCGCCTGTGTACAAAGTAACAAAAGGGTTCTATCTAAAGAACTCTGAGGCTGCCAGCAACCACGAATTGCCTCGTGGGATTTTGCAGAGGAGGTTTTTACCGGCTAAAGATCGTATCTTTACGCATTTTGAAGCTGCATAATCTCGTCAAGCTAACCAATTGTTACGTTATATTCGTCTCTTTTGGCCCTGTAGCCGATTGACTGACCCTGTTTCAGCCACAGCATTAAGTGATCTTGACCCAAAGTATTAAGTGATCTTGAACTGGGTCATTGTTCTTTAACATTGACTCTTGACGTTGAATAAGTCAAACGAGATAACAAGGGTTATGATCACGTTTAGCTGGTCTCTGCAGGTATTGATCGCTGGTTGTTGAGGTAGGTGATGTTCTCAAATGTATTAGTAAATGGGTTTCTTTTCTTCTGGGCAACTTTTGCTGATTCTGACTTTCTGGATGTTCTTATGTGGATTGAATGAGATAAGTAAGAACTTTTCGTCTTCTAATTTGATGATCGGATGAAACATGGGGTTTTCTGGGGATGATTTTGGTTCACGGTGATCCTTTTTGAATGAGTTTTGTTTCACAGAGAGCTGTTATTAGTAGATACAAGAAGATCTGTATATTTTTCATGACAAAACGTTTGCGTCGAAAAGGATTTAGTTTTGATCTCTCTCTCCAAATTTTATTTTGTTTATGTGATCTTGTAATTCGTAAACAATGAACTCAGACATCCATGGGGCTATTAACTTCTTGTGGCTACGAAATTCAAGCAAGCTAGAAAAAGAATGGTAGAAAGGAAGGGCTATTCTTCTTCTTTTTCTTCTTCTTCTTTGAGAAAGTTAGGCTTCTAATTAGTAGTAGAAAGAAGTCCCTGTTCGGTGCTTGTTTAACATTATCTGGCCATCAATGGAGTTATATACATCAAGAAGTAAACTTATTTGTCAACCTATTACTCTCCTGGTTTGTTGGATTCTGATAGTTATCTTAGAATTGTCCTCGGTACCTTCGTGTTAATTCCTTTGAAGATACCATACCTATTAAATTAACTGGTCCCATGTCTTATGTTTACCATGGGATTGCTTTGTTTTGTGCTTAGTTGTATTAGTTTTAACTGGCTAATTTCAGTTAACCATTGGAATCCTTCCAGCCGAATTTTTAAGTTTTATTGTTATCTTATTTTACATGTTTTCTTCTGATGCCAACTGACATATTTTCCGTCTCAAACTGGGGTGATGTAAAACTTTTTAGCTTTTATTTGAGATGGCCATGATCCTTCAAACTTATTGAGTTATGTGTGTCATTATAAGTTTTGAAATTAGACTTGTCGAGGGGAAATGATGTTTATTATTCATAATGACAGTGAGCCTGCAAAAAGTTCTGATCTGTAAAATGTTTGGATCACATAAGTTGCAGAAGGGACCAATCGATGACTCAAAAACTTGATTTGATTGTCCTTGGGGTATCCGTTGGTTTGGCCCTTGGAGTCCTGATTGCTACACTGGTATTTCTTGGTTTAAGGTGGTATAAGAAGCGTGCTCATCTCCAAAGGAGTGCACATGAGCGTAGTTTCGGATCACTTCCGATACATATGAATGGCTTTGGTGTAAACACTGATCTGAGTGCATCTCTTCAAAGTCCTGTAAAAGACAGACCAAATCACACTCAGAGAAGTACTCAGCCTTCTAAAGACCGGCCTGCTTCCTTGCCAGGCGTGTTTCGGTATTCTTACAAGTACGTACATTTCTAAATTTTGGCATGTTTCTCAAATAAGTTAGTGTTGCTCATGATCTTCTATTCTATTGGCCTTGCACCAGTCCGAATAGCATGCAAATGCTAGAAAAATAACCAAGTACCTTGAATTCCAAAGCACCAAGAGGAGAAAAATAATAATAATAAAGAGGAAGTTCTACCCTACTCTGATATGTACAGGGTGGCAGTTAATGAACAAATCAGTTCATGAAACAAACGAATCGGGCGGATTTATCCATTGATCTTGACTTACTCTTTGTCTTCATTGAAACATATTCAATTGCTTACTTACCTATCTCTCACAAGTTTCTTAGACAAAGCTAAATTGATAATCTTGTAGATATGTACATTCTGATATCAGTAGTCTGAGTATAAAACTTGCCTGTTTGCTACAAATTTGCTTGTGGATATTGGTTCATTCTTTGGCTTATCCATATTGCCTTCTCAGGGATATTCAGAAGGCTACACAAAATTTTACCACCACATTAGGAGAAGGTTCATTTGGGCCTGTATATAAAGCAGTGATGCCTACTGGAGAAACTCTAGCTGTGAAGGTGCTAGCTTCCAATTCAAAACAAGGGGAGAAAGAGTTCCAAACAGAGGTAATGGTTGCATCTGTAATAGTTTAATATTCGAAAGATTTGAGAGTTTGAACAACATATAAATCTTTTGTGAATATGGAAGAGATCATGCATCGTGACTCACACCGGTATTTTATGCAGGAAATTTAAGTATATGTTCTCTGGAAAACTTGTTTTAGATGTTATGGTGTTGAAAATTTGTTGGACCAGTGATGTTGAAAAGTCTATAACACTAGCAACTTCCATTTTTTGCCTTTATGGAAACCTGTATTTAAACCCAGTTTGGGACTTATTTGAAGTACCAATTTATGTACTTTCCTACCTTTTTGCAGGTATCTCTTCTAGGGAGGTTGCATCACAGGAATCTGGTTAATTTGGTAGGATATTCAGTAGATAAAGGGCAACACATGTTGATCTATGAGTTCATGTCTAATGGAAGTCTGGCAAACCTTTTATATAGTAAGTTAAGAAGTCAATTTACTTGAATGCTATTATTGGTAATGATTCATATGTTTTAAGGAGGGGTTGAGGTGGCCAGGACCTGGGCCGGCTTATGGCCAACCCTAGTCAGGAACTTGCATATCAAATGTGACTCTCTTGTTCTAGAGGCAATGCATTTATTTAACAATTCCATCCTGATGAGCAACTTGCTATACATGCACCAGATCAAAAGGATCAAAGTTTAAGTTGGGTCGAAAGGATCCAAATTGCTCTTGACATTGCACATGGGGTTGAATATCTTCACGAAGGAGTAAGTTGATCGCATATGCTTTTTGATTTCCTTTGTTCAACAATGTGCTGCTTTTTGTTTATCTGATAGAGTTCATTCCATTGAAATGGTACTTTCTCTTTCTGATACAGGCTGTCCCACCGGTCATCCATCGGGATTTAAAGTCGGCAAACATACTGTTGGATGAGTCGATGAGGGCTAAGGTAAGCTAGGGATGTTTAGATATGAAATGTACCAAAATTTCCTTAGTTCTATTGACTGACTGAACACTATAATCATAAAATTAGGTTGCTGACTTTGGACTTTCTAAGGAAGAGGTATTTGATGACCAGAATTCTAGCCTGAAAGGCACTTATGGCTACATAGACCCTGTGTACATATCCACAAACCAGTTCACCACAAAGAGTGATATCTATAGCTTTGGTGTTATCATCTTTGAGCTCATTACAGCAATCCACCCACATCAAAACCTAATAGAATATGTTAATCTGGTAAGTTGTATATCCTCAGTACAGTCTCCATTTCTTCAGGTAACTCTCTTTCTTTGACCTAAAGGTTCCCCTTTTCTTGGCCTGAAAAGGCTGCTATGAGTTCAGATGGTATTGATGAAATACTAGACAAACAACTGGTTGGACAATGCGACATTGAAGAGGTGAGGGAGCTGGCTAGAATTGGTCATAAATGCTTGCACAAATTCCAGAGGAAGCGACCTTCAATTGGGGAGGTTTCACAGGCTATAATGAAGATAAAACACCGGCAACTCGGCAGAGATAACACCATGTCTTTTGTTGATCCAGACATTTCATTAGTCATAAGCAAAATACAGGACCAGCAGGTGGAGTTGTGTGAAATGACGAGCAGAGAGATTACTGTTAAATGACCCCAAAGAACTTGATCTATGCTTATGGTTACAGTTTTGTTCTTATAGATTGTCAATTAGTACGGATGATAGCGTGCAACAAAGAGCACAGACAAAATGAAAGAAGTAGACCCCTTTGAAACGAAGAAACACTAACTTAGACACTAAATAATCTGTTTTAGCATCTCTAGAGTTTTGGGAATAGGAAGAGTAGCTTCTTTTTATCACTGAGATCAAGATTTGCCAGTCCTCTGAAAATAATCTCTACTGCATAGTCGCATAGTGCATGATTCCCGAACAAGCATGCAATATATAATGCAAATTATCATTTACAGTAGAGAAATCACCTTGTTCTTCATGATTTCATCCATTAAATCATTTCGGTTTTAATCCCAGCTTAAGCACTCTTAAGTAAATAGCAAATTTTCCGAGATCGCACGGAAATCACATCACCATCCAAGCATTGAACGTGAGTAGCGAGTGAGAAGCGAGCAAAACCATAAGGTTACAGATGCACAGGACCATTGTCCTCGAGCTTACAAGACCAATTCAGATCAAATGGCAACAATAGACGGGAATATATGAAAAGTCCGACAGCAGCTAATGATAAACAGTACAGAAAAGGTAGAACAATGAGTCTTATGTAAGAAAAAGATATAACAAGGTATTCACATACATTGGAGTACTAAGAATTGGACAAGTAGCAATTACGTTTTCATTTCAAACCGTACTTAGATACAAGATATTGCAAACATCAGCTAATATTTCAACAAAAGCCAGCTATAACCTGACAACTTCTTTTAGGCATACGTCTTATTTGAGCTTTGCATTCTTATTTATTACCCTAAGAAGGGAAAGCAGTCTAACCATGGATGAAACAAGTGACGGAGAAATTGAGGATAATAACGCATATTAACATGAGAGACTTCAGCAATAGTCTCTAAACGTCCCTAGCTTTCGATTCTACAATCTGATAATATTCAGTTTCTCAACTTCCATGGTGTCAAAATTGACACGAAGTTCCAAGCCTCTGTATTCTCCTTTGACCAATATTATCAGATTGACGACTGGAAAAAGCAGGGTGGAGTAACTTCTTAAAAATTTCAAGGTATTTCACCCACTCCCCGTCAGTCAAATCATCAAACTTAACAAAACTAGTGCTTGCAGGGAGTTGCTCATTGACACTCCTATTTCCTGAGGACGTACCAGTCAAGTACCCATTTTTCTGCATGTTACCATCATGACGCCAGCTCTTCTCTCCCATGCCGCTGTTTCTTAGTAAGTTGGACAACTTTAGAACAGCTGGAATATGAGCCTTTCTAGAGTCAGCATATTCACATCTGCCCTTCAATAATTCATTCACCTCGCTGTGTGCCACTTGCTTCTCCTTCTCTTCCTCCTTCACATTATCTTCTAGCTTGAAAAGTGGATTTTCGCAATTTCCACCTTTGGACGTAATCAAATCTAATTCGCCACAATCAATATCAAATTGAAACTCGTCATTGTCTCCCGTTTTACCACCGCAAGGGGAAAGCTCCCTCTCCCCTAACCGATTCATCGCTTCAATGCATACGAGCTCAAGCTCACTAGGCTGCTCTTCATGGCCTACAAACTCCCTACTCATCATCTCACCAATCTCAGCAAGACAAAGACCGAAAGCTGCTGCCTGTTTAAGGAAAATAGTGCACAAAACCAAGACCCTCAAACATGCCTCTCGAATCATGGGCAGCTCCCTTCGAAGCATGTCAGAGTCTCGAAAAGGGTCGAGACGATTTATATACTCAAGCTCGTCTTCTGAAAAAGGAAGAGATGCTTGTGGCCAGTGGATCCATTCAAAATATGGATCCTCCAAGGATTCAGGAAGGCAAAGACCGTGATCAATGGGAACAAGCTCCACCTGACCAAACCTTCCAATGCAATCAAGCTTTCTGACCAAAAGGTTTCCAGCATGTCTATCTGTGTTAAAGATACGTATATCTAGAATCCCGATTCTATGCACTGCAGCAACAGGAAAGCTTGAAGTCCCATGATCACTAGCATCAAAATCATGAGGAATGAACTGCTGCAGTGATGCGATCTTGCTAACTTTCTTCCTCTGCTGATGCTTATTTCCTTTGACCCTATCATTGACGTTAAAAACAGAGTGAGTCGCTTTCACAAGGGCAGTGGATGGCACATTGGCAAAGTGATCGTAGTCAAGAAGGTACGCTGCAACTTCTCTAAAACCTGCTTCCCCAACCCTTACTGAGCGTTTTAGGCCTGGTTGCCCTAGATCTTTTCCAACAAAACCCTTCGGATTGTTGGGGGCATAAGGTTCCTCATCTGTAGGCTTCACTATGGCAAGATTTTTTCCATGACAATTCTTGAAATAGTATGCACCACCAAGCCCACTGCATATAGGAATTGGGTCGACCCCAGCCCTTATTGCCTTCACAATCTCCTTCACTAATTGCTTTACTCTGGGGCAGTGATTTGAGAATCCCAATATCTCTATTGGACCACTATGGTCACTCTGCTCAATATCCTTGCCTGTTGGTGAAAGACATGGGGTGGATGAACTCCTATGAATAAAGTTCTTAGCAAGAAGAAGTGGAGAATCATTTCTAACTGAACTGAGATCATTTTTCAACACCATACCTCCAAACATCAATGACCTCTCTTCAGTTGGGACATTCAGTGCTAGTTTTAACTTCCTCTTGACGGTATGGGCATTGTCACTCCTGTCTAATTCTATACCCAAAACAAACCCCATTTCAGTTTGAACAAATACACGCCTCCTTCCAGAAGGCTTTCTTTCCAACTTTTTATCACCACAACCATCACCATTGAGGGACGCTTTAATAGTCGCAACTGCCATATCTGCATGTACAGGACAGTCTAGCTCATGATACATGGAAGCAAGAGGAGAAACCGTAGAGTTCAGAGCCAGCAACAGAGAAGGCGGTAGCAGAGAGCTTCTCTCCCAAGCAGACGCCAAGCTCGAATACCAGCAAAGAACGTTTTATTTTATACAAAACCATGTCAATGTTGAATTCAAGCTGCCACTCTTGCAATCACATTGTAACTGCAGCAGCTGAGGAACAGTGTGTGACCTAGAGATACTGCCACTTTGGTGAAGCCATCCGATGGTGCTGGCTACATGGAGGGAGAGCAAATATCAGGTCAATCATAAATTTTCGAGTAAAGTACAGAAGAAGCAATACAAAAAGAGTAAAGCTTGAACAATCTCAAGTTCCATCCTGTCTTTCATATCAGCAGATCAAACATGGAAATGGAATGCAACGAATTGAAATATGGGAGATCAAAACTTCCAACAAGTACATATGAATAATGATCATGTTAAGTGCCAATAGTTGTTTAGTCCCCTTTCTTTGGCTTGAAGTACTACAATCTTAAAGTTTCCCACGTCTCAAAACTCACAGCAAAAATTTCTCATTGAAATCTGAACAAAAGAACTTTTCTTCAAACTTTCCTGCTTCGCAACAGAATTACAGACACACCAATCACCAGTCCAATTTATTTACTTGTTTAGTCGAAAGAAAAAATCTAGTAAATTCTGAATTATAATTTTCAACGCATCGCACATACATAACCACACCGATGGATTAACCAAAACTTCCAGAAACAAGAATCATTTGAAAATCCGATACAAGAAAGAAAATCATTAGTTCTCATGTCCTTTGCCTCGCCATAAAGCCATATACCTTCTTAGGAAACAAACAAAAATCCGACTCCTTTTCTCGGAGTGACGGAGAGAGACTCACCGGCGACCAGCGAGATCCTGCGTCCCCGCCGTTGATGATGGACGGCTGAGAATCGATGGCGCGAATCTATTGCTTTTGGGATCAACGGCTACGATCACTCTCCCTGTCTCTCTCTCCCTACTTTCTTTCAACTGCTTCTCAAAAGAATCGGACTGAGCATTTTAGTTTTTAACGGATCGTATTATTTATTTATTTATTATTATTATTATTTATTATTCCTAGTCAATTGCAAAACAGACAGCATCTGCAACCAGGTCGTGCCACGTAAGCTGTAGGGGCCCGCAATAATTAGAATTCTCTGCTGACGTGGAAAGCTTTGGTAACGTTTCAGTCACGTCCTCTTTTTAAATTTTTTTCTTTCTTTTTTTATTAAATTGGTACTGATGTTAAATAATATTTTAAATAGATAAATTATAAATTATATTTTAATAAACTATTTGGTGAATTAATGATTTAAAATTCAATATATTTTCAATCTCAATTTATTATTTTGTAAATACTAATATGAGATCTTTTGAATTGATAGACATATAAAAAATATACAATAAAAAGAGCAGAACTTTTGTATTGTTTAAATAATTAAAAATTATAATTTTTAAAATTCTACTACAAATAATGAAAAAATACTCATAATAATAATAATAATAATAACACATGTAAATCAAATAAATCTAAATTTCATAACATAAATATTACATTAATTTTAATATTTACAATCAATAATTCCAAAACGGTTAACTATAAAAAAAATCTCAAACTTTAATTAATTTTATAATTATAACCGAACTTTAAAAGTAACAATTAAATATTTAATTTTTCAATTATAACTCCATATTAATGCCTAATTATTATTACACGTCAATCAATTTTAAACAATTAATAAAAATTAATGAAACGATGTAGTTTAATTACATAATTAAAACTATTTTAGGAATTTTTAAAAATTCAAAATATAATTACAAAAATTAATCAAAAATTAAGATGTTTTTTAATTAGCTCGTCTATTTTTTTGGCCTAGATGCAAGTACATATTTATCGCACGTCACTTTTTCTCGCCTGGAACCATAGGTGTCCTTTTTATGTAACAATTGTCCAGTAGGTCATTTTCATTATTTGAATACGTATTATATCGAATTTATTTTTGAAAACACGTAATAACTCATTAATTATGTATTTAAAATAATTAATTATACTATTCATAAAATCGGAAAAAAGAGTATTTTGTACAATTTCAAATTTCGGGTTTATTGATAATTATGATATAATAAATGTTCTCACATATACAATAATACTCGACAAGATGAATTTAGTTTGTTAAGGTCAAATTTAAAAAATTAAGTTAAGTTATCATATCAGTGAAATTTGATTAATTCATATTTAACATTCATTTTGTATATATTTAATTTGAAGTTTAAGAGAAGACAATATTACGAAAAATTAAATATTAAATATTTTAAAGAATTTAAAAAAAGGTAAAATTGGTTTTAAAATTTTTAAATTGTAAAAGAGATTTATGTCTTTTAGATAAAAAATAATTTGTCAAATTTGAGCCTAATCAAACTCAAACATTTGACTCTGAGGTGAAGTTTAAATTTAATTAAATCGAATTAGATTCTTTGATTTCTGATAAGACGAGACCAGCTGGCCTATGCCACGTGTATTTGGAATCAATGCTTCTTTGTTTCCAAGAAAAGAGAAGGAAGCAGGACTTGGATGAGCCGCCGTGCTTTGAAAAGACCACCATAAATACGAGTCCAGATCTTCTGTCCAATTTTATGATGTCTTATTTTGTCTCTTGAATCTCAGTCATTTATTTTTGTAGGTCCTGCATAGGTCCTGCATAAATAAACGTGAGATACGTATAAATAAATGGTTGAGATTCATGGGACAGAATAAAACACCATAAAATTAGACAGAGGATCCCGTGAGCACAAATACATATGCAACACGTTCCAAGAAGCTAAGAAGGAAGCTAACCTCACAGCATCGCAGTGACAAGATCAAAAAAGTTGAAATTCTTTGGACTATAGGCGTGATCTCCAAGTCAAGCTTCCAAGAAAAGAGAAGGAAGCAGAGCTTCCATGACCCGCCATGCTTTAAAAAGACCACCACAAATACTCCTGCGACACGTTCCAAGAAGCTAAGAAGGAAGCTAACCTCACAGCATCACAGTGACAAGATCAAAAGAGTTGGAATTCTTTGC
>JAOSBN010000001.1:29087191-29100732 GCA_027563595.1 Erythroxylum suave | reverse complement strand
ATATGTTCTATGTTTTTTATTAGAGTTATAAACTTAATTTTTGTAGAATTAAATATCTAAAATCTAAATTCCTATAAAAATGTTGAACTAAATACTAAGATATATAATATTCATACCCTTATAATTTTTTTTAAAGTTATGTTCTCATAAGTCATTTTACACATAAACAACTAATACTAAACAACTAATTTTACCAAACATCAAATGACAAATAGCTAATAGAATCCGCTAGTCAAATCAGCTGATATAATTAGCTATCAGCTAACAGCTAATGGAATAAGCTAATTGCCAAACAGGGCCATAGTCTGTTTGGATTTATAGATGTTAGAAGAACTCCATCTTATGAATACTCTTTAAGCATCTTGTGACCAAGGGGGCTGAAGTGTCTATTACCTTGGGTGTGTTTATTGGCTGGGTTGTTGATGGAGATTCTGGTGCAGCTGTTATTTTGCTTTTGACATTGCTTGAATCAGCTATCCAGATTTCTAACTCTTCAATGTCACGTTGCTAGTGGCATTTTCAAGATTCATGATTGAAAGTAAGGTGTAAAATCTTAACAGCTGACTATGACAATTTTACGTGGTGAACGACTTTAGATTTGTCTTAGAAGGAGCTGAATTATCTGGAAGTCTTTCCTTCTTATCTCAAGTGTTTTCAATTTTGCTTCTAGTTATTTTAATCACTTGAGTTGTTTGTTAATTATTTGATTAATGTCTTTCATTAAAAGTTGTTGAGAAAAATCCTCTGTTGAGGTTAACACGAGTTGGTTGTGTTATTGGGTGTGGAAATCTTTCAAGAAGAGTGAGGTTGAGGGATATTGTCAAGGGTTGAGTGGTGTCGGCTCCGTAAAACCTTGGGTAAATCTATTGTACTTCGGTGAAATTATTAATCTAGGCGAGGACTTCATAGTGTAGGCAACGTGTGCCAAACTACGTTATCAAATTTCTGGTGTTATTTGTTATTTCATTTTTTATTTTTTGTTTTTGTTTGTGCTAGAGATGACCACGATAAAATTAGAATGTTTGCGAAACTTCTACCTCCTATAGTTTTTCAATTGGTATCAAAACAAGGTCACCGATTTAGAACTTGGTAGCCAGTTGGTGTAGATCCTAGTTTCGCAAATATGGCTACTAAAGAGGGTGCATCAATCACCAGATCACCACTATTGGATGGAGCTAATTATCTGGCATGGAAATCACAGATGAAGGCTTTTATTCAGGCATAAGGAATAAGAGTATGGAACTCAGTGTTACATAGTTGGACACATCCGATGATTACTGACGATAAGGGAGAGACAATTCTAAAAGATCCATCTAAATGGATAAGAGCTGAAGAAGAGAGGGCATTGGAAACTCATAAGCAATGCATGCAATTTTTAGTGTTGTTTATGAAGAAGGCTTCTCAATGATATTAGCCTGTGAATCGGCTAAAGAAGCTTGGGATGCTTTACAGATTATTCATGAAGGGTCTAAATTTATAATAGCATCAAAACTACAGATGTTAGCCGTGAGGTTTGAAGAATTGAAGATGGAAGAAAATGAGACTATTAGAGACTTTCATGAAAGATTACACGATATAGCGGATCAGGCACATCAACCCAGGAAGAAATATTCCAATCTCAAACTAGTTAAGAAGACATTGAGATCACAATCTCCGAGATTTATTCCAAAAATTGTAGCAATATAGGAGGCCCACGATATGAATGATCTATAATTGGAAAAGGTAATTGGAATTCTTACAAATTTAGAAATGAAGCTTTTAAGGGGTAAGCAAGAAAGAAGCAAATGATTGACACTACAGGTTGAAACTAGAAAAGATGTGAATGATGAATCCAATGAGAACGAATATTTAGTACTACTCACACGAAATTTTGGTAAATGGTTAAATCGAATGAAAAAGGACATTCCTGAGTTTAGACAACATGGTGGGAATTCATCTAATAACAACTTAAAACAACAAGTCAAAACTCAAACGGGTGAAAAGAAAGTGAAGAGAATCCAATGTCATGAATGTCAAGGCTTTAGGTACGTTCAAGTCGAATGTGTTAATACTTTGAAAAAGAGAAAAGGAAAATCCTTTACTAGCACTTAGAGTGAGAATGAATCCGAGAGTGAATATGGTTGTGAAGAAGAAATCGCTAATGGTGTTGCATTAGTTGCTTTATATAACAAAAGTCCAGTTACTTGCTTAACAGTAACTGAGAAGGAAGCAACTAAAGACGAAAAAAGGGAAAAATTGGAAAATTTTGAGAAAACACAAACAACTCAGCTCAAGACCTAATATCAGATTATAACAGTTGTGAAAGTGGCCTAGATGATAAAAAGGATAGTATTTACGAGGGTTACAAAGTTATGTATGACAAATGGGTGAAAACGTGTAGAAAGAATGAAAGATTGAAGGAAGAGAATCTCCCCATGAAGAACACCATCCCAAGAGTTAGAAAAGAAATTGATGTTTGCATTAGATGAGCCTAGTGAAGTTAGAATGAGATTGGTAAGTACCGAAAAGGGATTGAGAATCTTGAATGGAGGCACAGAAAAATTAGAAAAGTTAACAAAAATTGGCAAGGTTAAAGGGGATCTTCAAGGCATTGGTTATAAGAGAGAGTGCTCTAAGGTGAATGAGGAGAAAAATAATATGTCCACATCTGTTCGAGAAGAAGAAACATCAAGAAAGAATCGAAGATTTGTACACACATGTCATTTTTGCAGAGTAAGGCCAAGATGTTACCAGTTATTGCAAGTGCTATTTCAAAAAAGCCAAAGCTAAAGAATTCTACGTCCCTCACAAAACTCTCAACATCAGCCCTTAGTACCGAAATTTGCTTGGGTGAAAAAGAGTGAACTGCAAGTTCTTGTGGTTTTTAAATAGATGAAGGAAACTTTGCAAAATGGTTGATATTTTGATAGTGGATGTTCACGTCACATGACAAGGCAAAAGATTTACTTAATCGATTATTAGAATTGTATAGATGGTCAAGTGACCTTTGGAGATGGAAAGAAGGCTTTGGTGATTGATAGAGGAACATTACGTGTGGATGTATTGCCTCCCCTCAAGGATGTGCTCCATGTCGATGGACTAACACCCAATTTGGTAAGTATAAGCCAACTTTGTGATTATGGTTTGTTAGTTAAATTTACAAGTGATGAATACAGGGTGCTAACTGAACAAGGAGAATGTCTTATGATCGATAAGTGATCAGCCGACAATTGGTACATGAAAGTCATAACCACCAATAAATCAGCCACACACGACAATGACATTAATTTATGGCATCAAAAGTTTGGACACGTAAATTTTGATCTCATTAGCAAGTTGACGAAATCGGAAGCTGTAAAGGGTCTAGCCACAATTAACAAAGATGGTAAGTCAATTTGTAGTGCGAGCAAAATGGGTGAACAGATTAGAGTGTCACACAAAAAGGGACACATTACCTCAGCACACATATTTGAATTAATTCACATGGATTTGGTTAGTCCAACACAACATGATAGCATTGGTGGAATGAGATATTTTTTAACTTTTGTTAATGATTATTCGAGATATACTTAGGTATCATTTTTGAAAGAAAAATCAGATGCTTTCAAGGCTTTTAGAAACCTATGTGTGCAAATCATGAATATGAAAAATATGACTATATTAAGAATTTGGTCGGAACACAGAAGAAAATTTAAGAATACAAGCTTTAATGACTTTTATGATGAGTATGGTATCATACAAGAATTTTCAGCCCCAAAAACTCCACAACGAAATGGAGTTGCTGAAAGGAAAAATTGAACACTTCAAGAAATAGCCAGATCTAGGTTGAATGGAAGTAAATTATCTATGCGATTTTAGGCTAAAGCAGTTAATACAGCATGCTACATATGTAACAGAGTTTATCTTGGAAACATCTTGAACAAGACATCTTTTGAACTCTAGATGTGACATCCCATAACCTATGGGAAGGTTAGAAAAGTAAATAGGAGTGTTCAGTAAGAGGCAAGAGGTGCATTTTTTATGTTCATACATAAAAAGGTATACACATACACATGAATAGTGATATTTGTTCTACACATGAAATTAATTGTGCATGTATTCATGAATAATTTTGGATATAATTAAATTGAATTGTGATTCTTGGAAAATTGTGAATTTTAGAGAATTATGAATGTTTCTATATTGAAAATATTATTGATTAGTATAATTGTGAGATTTATGAATTTTAGTGAACTTAGGAATTATTTTGAAATTTATAGAGTATTATGGAAAATAGGAAAAAGAAGAATAGAAATCAAATGATGATTTGGAGATAGTTGGATTTTAAAGATGAAAGTTAGAGGAAGTTAGTTTAAAAGAAACTAAGTCAAAATTTAGACCTTAGGAAGATGACAAGTGTAAAGTTAAGTTCTATATAATGAGCATGGTATCCAAATGGATACGGGACAGTTCAGGCACTCGGTCACAATAACGTAACAATTGGAAAAGGGTCTCACGATCATTTCATATGCATTTGGTTATGTATGTTTGATTGATTGAAATGTATAATTCGTCTATGCTTAAGTGGAATTGTGAAATGTGATTATATGTTATGTGAAATGATATGTTGCATGGATTGAGTGAACTATCGATGATGATTACCTCATTGAGTTCGCAAAACTCACCAAAATTGCAAAGTTGTCTTTTCAGGACCGAGAGACGACTTTAGCTACTAAGAGGCTGTCTTTTTAGGATCGAGAGACGACTTTAGCTACTGAGAGGCTCTACCAGCCGTGTAGACTGTGTTTTGGCAAGAGAAGTCATGGCTCAAAGGTTGGTCAGCTGGGACTTTTGGATGGATTAAATAGACTTGTATATTTTCCTCATTCATGTAGTACTTTTGTAGTAGGTTTAATGATGTACATACAGTAAGTGTTAAAAGATACAATGTAGACTTTCAGGTTGTGAAATGAAATGAGGAAAATGTTGGGTTTTAAAATATTGTGATTTCCATAAGATGCTTTATAATGAATAATGATATGATGCCATGTGAAGTTTAATGTAGTGATCAAAAGTAGCTTACCCTTATCGTAGGATATATACCGGAATGACCTCCGGGCACCTTGGTGTGTACCCTGCGGTAAGGGGGTGCTACACTAGAAGGGAAAGAAACCAGATGTGAGTTACTGAATAACTCAAAAAATTCTAGTGCAAAAGTGATGAAGGAATCTTCGTTGGTTATTCAACTCATAGTAAAGCTTACTAAATGTATGATTAAAGAACTAAGAAAGTGCTAGAGTCCATAAATGATGTGATAGATGATGTATCTTTGTCAAATGGTCAAGTGGCAGAAGAAAATCTACATAATCGATCCTCTGAACTAGCTCAAACAAGCAACGAGACAAGATTGAAAAATTGCCTAGATTTGCAATCAGTTGCTGCTGAGGAAGTAACCGCGCGAATTGAAAAACTATCAATTACTTCAGATGATGAATCATCCAAAACACTAGATGCAAAAATTATTCCTTCAAATATTCAAAACTCAAGAGAAGCTAATTTGGATCAGGATTCTCCCTCTTAGATTAGAAGAAATCATCCAGTAGAGAACGTCATTGGAGATGTGTTAATGGGCATTTATATTGATTTTTGATACATAATTTACTAAACTCTTGTCCATTTAAAATTTAAATTGCACTAATTAGTAGTTATTTGTTTAATTTTAGGCACACATTATATTTGGAAACTTTAAAAGCCTGAGGCAAGAAAAACTTCTAAAAGGAAGCTTTATACGGCAACAAAGGTGGCGTTTAGAAGCATCAAAATTTGGTGGCTTGAAAATCATTTAAGGAGGTAAGTTTTGGTGATTAAATGGCACAACAAAAGCTTATTAAAAGCTAGGAAAAATTGGGAGCTCTTTACACCTAAAAAGAAACATAACTGCATTTAAGGGAGCTTGGCTTGGCTAAATTCAAAAGGAACGAAGCCTTAAAGAGTGAGCTGGTAGACATTAAATAGAGAAAAAAATAAAGAGAGCAAAAAAAAGGAGGCTGGCGGTGGCAATCAATAGAGAAGGAATGTGCGTGGTTAAGGAGAGAAAAATAGAGTGGGTTGCGAAAAAGTGAATTAGAAGAGTAGCGTGAGTAGCGTAAGAGGAGAGCTGCGTGTAGAGAGAGGGGAGCAACACGTGGTTATGCGTGAAGAAGGGTGAGTGTGAATGAGAGTGTGGGGATCATAAGGTTTAAAGGATTGAATAGATAGAAACAAGGAGAAAACAAGTTGGCGGCAAAGCAAGGAGACAGTGAGTGTGCGTGAATAAGGTGGACCAAGAACCTTATTTTTCACATCAAAAGAGAAGTAGCTGGCGGTGGAGAGAGTAGCGTGCATGAAAAATAGATGAAGCTAGCAGGAGAGAAGAGGCTGAAGACAGTGAGCTGAACGTTGGCCAGACGTTTTTCAATCTCAGCAACCACAGTTTTGCTGGGATTATTTTGTTTTTATTTCTTATCTGTTTTAATTTTTGTGGATTTAATCAATGCAATTATATATCATGACTATGATTTATGTTACATTGACGAATATGTGTAGGTAAGTTTTCTTTGGTTGAGGTTGGGATTGATATTGGATTGGGACAATTTTTGTGGTATTGTTTTATTTGCTTAATTGAATGCATATTTATCCTAATTTAGATTAATAAACTAGATTAAGGCCTTAGATGATTGAATGCCATAACCATTGGGATTTAATTTGTCGAAAAATAAGTCAAGCAACATACTTGAGACTAAGCATAGACCAACCTTAGGATCTTGTATGAGGATATCTAGGATTAACGAACTTAATTTTAGGCTTCTTACATTGAATTTTTTTTAATTCTGAATTATCTACGAACCAAATAGGTAACTTGGATTTAAAAGAAAAAGGGGTTCCTATAAACATTGGGTTCAACTTACTTAAGTGAAGTAATTCCTAAATCAATCCACCGTTACAAGTTTTAGTGTCTAATCCAATTGAAATCTGATGCCTTAGCCAATTTCTATCATTTGATTAAATCTAGTCTTTTTTTTTAATTCGTACTTTGCATCTTGCATATTTCCTTAATTCGCTTACTTTATTTTATTTTCAAATCAATCAATTCTTGATAGTCTGAGTTATTTTGCATCGTTTAATTTAATTGTCTTGCGAGTTGGAATCCCTTAGGTACGATATTCTATTCTTACTGTTTTATATTACTTGTCGACAAGGTACACTTGCCTCTAGTTGGCCTAGATACTTGCCTCTAGTTGGCCTAGATAGAATTTAATTTATATTGCTTTGTTTAGACCGCAACAAGATGTTAATGAAAGAAGAAAAACAAGGGAAAGAAAACGGGTTGATTATCGAGAACTTGCGGGATACTTGTGTAAATCATCTTCATTCGAGCCAAAAAATATTAAAGAAGCTCTACAAGATGAGTTCTGGGCAGCATCTTTGCAAGATGAATTTATTCAATTTGCAAGGAATGATGTATAAGAATTAGTGCCAAGACCACCAGATACTAATGTGATTGGAACAAAATGGATGTTTTGAAATAAAATAAATGAAAAGGGTAATGTAACTAGAAATAAAGTAAGACTAGTAGCTTAGGGATATTCTCAGGTGGAAGGAATAGACTTTGATGAAACTTTTACACTAGTGGCATGACTTAAGTTTATCAGACTATTATTGAGTATAACATGTGTAAAAGGGTTTAAGCTTTATCAGATGGATGTAAAGAGTGCCTTTTTGAATGAGTTTATACAGGAAGAAGTGTATGTCAACCAACCGAAAGGATTTATTGATTCAGCCCATACATATCACGTTTTAAAGCTAAAGAAAGCCTTTTACGGTCTCAAACAAGCAACAAGGGCTTAGTATGAAAGGCTCATACAATATCTCATCAGGCAAGGATATAAACAAGGTAGTGTTGACAAAACTCTGTTTATTAAAAAGTTTAAATATGCCAAACTGGTTATTCTTTACCTTAGGACCAAATTGGTTATTGGGCAGTAAAAATTGTAAAAATTGGTTATTTGGTAGAGTTATTGCATGGAAGTGCTAGTGTAGGACAATCCACTTTGACTCGTTTTTATAGTTTACACACTTTTCGTACCATTCGAGCCTTTTTTTTCATGCTTTTCCCGGAGGTCTGGAGAAAGCTGCAATCAATAGGATTTTCCTAACCCTCCCTTCTCGAAAGGAAGAACGTGAAATTCTTTTTCCTTGATTTTGTGATTGCTCAAATCTATGTTGATGACATTGTGTTTGGTTCCACACATCTGAAGATGGTAGCTGAATTTGTTAAATTAATGACATCTGAATTTGAAATGAGTATGGTAAGTGAGTTGAATTTATTTTTGGGTTTGCAAGTTAAACAAGTGAAGGATGGAATTTTTATATCGTAAACCAAATATGCCAATAGCATAATTAAAAAGTTCAGTCTTAAGAATGTCAAACATGTGAGAACACTTGTGAGTGTTTCAACAAAACTAAACAGAGATGAGAATGGTAAAAGCGTTGATGTTAGTCTATATTGAAGCATGATCAGAGGTTTATTATATTTGACTATAAGTAGGTCAGATATCTATTTCAGTGTTGGCGTATGTGCTTGCTATCAAGCCAACCCAAAAGAAACACATATGACAACGGTTAAGAGGATTATCAGGTATGTAAGTGGAATATCTGATTTTGGGATATGGTATACATCTGACTCGACATCTTATTTAGTTGGATATAGTGATATGGATTGGGTTGGAAACTTAAACAATTGGAAAAGCACTTCAGGAGGTTGTTTTTTCCTAGGAAACAATTTGATCTCTTGTATAGCAAAAAGAATAATTCAATTTCACTATCGACTGTTGAGGCAGAATATATCACTGTAGGTAGTTGTTGTTCACAACTTCTTTGGATGAAACAAATGTTAGAAGATTATGAGATTGATCATAATGTGTTGACTATCTTATGCGATAACAAGAGTGCCATAGACATCTATAAGAATCCAGTTCAACATTCAAGAACAAAACAATTGATCTCAGGTACCACTTTATTTGAGAGTTTGTGGAAATCAAAATAGTCACTTTGTCACATGTATCTACGGAAAAGCAGTTGGTAAATATTTTTACAAAACCTCTTAATGTAGTAAGGTTTGAACTTCTTCAAGGGGCTTTGGGACTTTTTGTTTTACATTATTGATGTATTATTTTTTAATTAAAAAAGGAAAAGAATAGTTTAAAAAATTGTCTTCTTTAGTTCTTCTTTAATTTTTATGTTACCATTGATGTCTTATCTTTTAGTAGTTTACATTGTGACTTTTATTTGACTCCACTGAAGACTCTTCAACTCTCTGATCAATATAGGTCTCTTTCTCTCGGGTATCTCTCTCTCTTTTGAGCATATCTCTCAGTGTTTTGAATGTTGGTAAATTTTCATCCTGACGTGCGTATGATTCTTTCGCTACACTTATTGTTGATTTTTATGTTACTTTATTCGTTGAGATTGATTATATTGAAGGCATTCTTCGTTTTGATACTGTTGTCCTATGAGGGAGTTATTGGATTGTTTATGCTGACTGTTCCATTCAGAGGGAGATTTCAAGGTATATGTGTGACTATTTATCTTACTTTTTGGCATCTTTTTGTCCCAAGGGGAGAACTTTGGATGATTGGATTATTGTTTTTATGGATGCTTTTGGAACTTGATGATGTATTGAGGGGGAGTATTTGTCATATGAATTATGAATTTGAAACTTATATGTCCAATTATGTTATTCAGGGGGAATTTCTTATTTGTGACATAAAATGCCAAAAAGGGGGAGGTTGTTAGATATATGGTATATATCTTCTTATTTTTTTTGGCATATTTATTATTAATTGGACCTATAAGATATTAATTGGATGAAGATAGTTAATCAAGTATCTTTATTTGACTTGTATTCAAAAAGCTATTAGGGATAATCTTCTAGTTGTGATAGAGTTCTATCTCTAATTGATGTGTATCTTGGCAAGATGTAGTGTGGATTATGGGTGCGTGGCTGAAAAGGGTATAGGTAGAATTTTCGTGTCAGGATTTAATTGATTTTTGGGTGTAAGGTATGTGTTTTTGTGTTGTATAAGTGTTGATTGGTAATTTTGATGTTGGCTGCATGTTAGTAAGATTTTTGGTGGTAAGCCTTTGGCTGGAGGACCTAGGTGATGTTAATCTTTTGTGTGGTTGTCGATTGGCTAGATAGGAGTGTAGTTGTGTTTTGATTTCATCTTTACGTGTATCAACTTGAAAATTGTATTTTATACTTCAACGTCTTTCCTCCGTGAAAGCATTCCTTGAGATAGTCTATTTGGATTTATAGCTGATTGGTTATCAAAAGAACTCCATCTTATGAAGAATCTTTGAGCATCTCATGACCAAGGGGGCTAAAGTGTCTATTGCCTTGAGTGTGCTTATTGGTTGGGTTGTCAATGGAGATTCTGGTGCAGCTGTGATTTTGCTTTTGACATTGCGTGAATCAACTATCTAGATTTCTAACTCTTCAACGTCAAATTGCTAGTGACATTTTCAAGATTTACGATTGAAAGTAAGGCGCAAAATCCCAACAGTTGACTATGACAATTTTACTTGGTGAATGAATTCAAATCTATGTTAGAAGGAGCTAAATTTATTGGGAAGTCGTTCTTTCCTATCTCAGGTGTTTTCAATTTTGTTTCTAGTTATTTTAATCACTTTAGTTGTTCATTAATTATTTGATTAATGTCTTTCATTAAAAGTTGTTGAAAAAAATCCTCTATTGAGGTTAACACGAGTTGGTCATATTACAAGGTGTGAAAATATTTTATGGGAAGTGAGGTTGGGAGATATTGTTAAGGGTTCAGTGGTGTCAGCTCAGTAAAGCCTTAAATCTATTGTACTTCAGTGAAAGTATTAATTTAGATGAGGGTCCCAAAGATGTAGGCAAGGTGTGCTGAACTGTATTATCAAATTTCTGGTATTATTTGTTATTTCATTTTTTATTGTTTTATTTTTGTTTGTGCTTGAGACAAAAAGTTTGTGAAACTTCTACCTGCTATGGTTTTTCAATAACAGTTTCCTTTAACTCTATCCAAGGTCATCTAACAACATATTATACTTAATGAAGAATACTTGTGGTAAGTCACACCCGTGAGGCATTTCATGATTTTAATTGTTTTTTAGAAAATTTGAGAGTCTAGTATATATATATATATGTATGTCATTTTTCGTTAGTATATATATACTTAATAATTAATATGCTTTTCACGAGAGTGACTTAACATGTCACACCTATGAGGCATTTCATTTCTGATTTTTATAATCTCCTTTCTTTGTTAACAACAACATATAGAGTTTGTTAACCCTGTAAGGAAGATTTGTAGCTTTGTTTTCTTCATTGAAAGTTTCATTCATCTTGATGATGCAACTATTATTTCTCAGTTTTATACTTCTTCCTCTTGGGCATCTTAATTTAGAAGTTGGAAGATCTAGTCTGATAGAAGTTTCTGCGTAAGGGAGCTCTTCTAATTATATTATGTAGATGTTGATAAGTGATGGATGTATATGTTGAGGGTATCTTTTTTTTTTTTTCCGTTTACGCAACCAAATTTGAGAGGGGACTTATATATGTATACACTCACTAATATACTTAAAAACTTAATACTTAATATACTTCTCATGGGTGTGACTTAACATGTCATAGCCGTGAGGCATTTTATTTTTGATTTTTATGATCTCCTTTCTTTATTAGCGGCAACATATGGAGTTTAACTTGCAAGTTGGGATAAAATTTTTATCAGTATATATGCTTATGTCATGATCCTTCTTTGCTCTTTTCGTAATTTTACAAGGAAGATGATGGTTTATACAACGAAACGACCACCTCTTACTTTGGTGCTAGATTGGTAGATTTATATTTAAAACGGTAGTCGAGATCACCTCTTTTTTTTTCCTTGTAGTTTCTTGAGATAGATGGAGTTTGGTGTTCTTCTTCCTTTACGTTTTTGGACTAGAAAATGTGTGTAGTTGCAGGTATTACAACAATGGAGCACCCCATATGATATGTCTGTAGATTTACAAACACTTGATCTTCTGTTTCAATCCTAAACTTCACATTACAGACATTAAAGTGCTTGGTGTTGTAGGTTCTTCAACTAGAACTTCATTGTCTATAAACCTAGCATGATCGTGCAGCGGGTGACGAGGAAAAGGGCAGGGCATGATCGTGCACCCCTATTGAAAAAGGGTTTGGTCACGATCGTGCCCTGTTGAAAAAGGTTTCTGTCACTATCATACTACATCTTTGTTGAAAAAGGGTCCTGTCATGATCGTGCTAGTGCACAATCATGCACTCTTGATTTTGTCACTCTAATTTGTAACAATCAAATCTCTCAATTCTAATGTTCAAAAATTTCAAACTTTATACCGATGGAAAGCTAAGAGGATAAGTTACAAGTTCTATGAAGACAACTTTGTCTAATTTGGCCTACATCAATACAGTTTAATCGATGAAAATTACGCCACTAATTTATCCCCTTTTCTTCTTTTGCCTATTATGAGCTTTTACAAAATTCGAAAAGACCTAGATCGAACAAACACTAGTCGTACATACATGACTCCCAGCAGAACAATTTCTTTTAAATCTATCCAAAGCCATCTATCAACATACTATACTTAATGAAGAATACTTGTGGTCTTACGAGTGTGACTTAACATGTCACACTTGTAAAGCCTTTCATAATTTTAATTGTTTTTTAGAAACTTCGAGAGTCTGGGTAGTTTACTTAATACTTTATATGCATATTACTTATTAAGTATATTAAGTATATATATATATATATATATATATAGATATATAAATATAGATACTAACTACATGTGTGTGTGTGTGTGTGTGTGTGTGTGTGTAGATATAGATACTAACTACATGTGTGTGTGTGTGTGTGTGTATATAAGTATGTGTGTGTGTGTGTGTATACTAAGTACATGTGTGTATATTTATAAAAGTTTTTTTGTGTGTGTGTGTACATGTGTGCATGTACACACACACACACACACTTATACACACACATGAAGTTAGTGTGTATATATATAGTTAGTATATATATATATACTCAATATACTTAATAATTAATATGCTTCTCATGGGAGTGACTTAATGTCAAACCCATGAGGCATTTCATTTCTGATTTCTATAATCTCCTTTTTTTTTTTAACAACAACATATGGAGTTTGTTAATCTTGTAAGGAAGATTTGTAGCTGTTGTTTTCTTGATTGAAAGTTTCATTCATCTTGATGATGCAACTATTATTTCTCAGCGTTGTACTTCTCCCTCTTGGGCATCTTAATTTAGATGTTGGAAGATCTAGTATGATAGAAGTTGCCGCATAGGGGAGCTCTTCCAATTGTATTATGTAGATGTTGATAATTGATGGATTATATGTTAAGGGTATCTTGTTTTTTTCCTTTTATGAAACCAGATTTGAGAGGGGACTCACACACACACACACACACACACACACACACACACACACACACACACACACACACACACACACACACACACACA
>JAOSBN010000001.1:28887258-28900580 GCA_027563595.1 Erythroxylum suave | reverse complement strand
TTATAAGCATAATATCATATATTCATGTTTCATAAAATTAATAAAATTTTTTCCTTTTTTCTTTTTAATATATATATATATATATTATGACAACTTTAAATTATAACAACATATAATGAATTAATTGTGATATAATAAAGTTATTGAGATACATGTAATGATAAGATTAATTAGGACATTTAATCCAATTAATTGGGACATTTATATGAAAAGTTATAAGCATGCTATCATATATTTATGTTTCATAAAATTAATAAAATTTTCACTTTTTTCTTTTTAATATATGTATTATGCAACAACAAAGGAGATGATTAATGAAGTAAATTAGGTTTCATATCATGTCGTTTCAGTCTTATGGAATACTAATGAATAAATTAATTATGATTATTTATTATCATACGTTCATAATAAATTGAATTAAAAGTATAAAAATATTTTTTAAAATTTTCCATTTTAGTATTTAAAATTTTAAAATTAAATAATTTAATTCAAAATATTATAATAAAGAGTAATGTATAAAATAATTTTTAATTATTAAATGTGTGAGTGCTCTCTGAAAATGTATGCTGATATTAAGTAGGCCTTTTGATTATTAGGTATGAAAAATAAAACATAATGCTTATTTCAATGTCTCATTTTAATAATTTTAAACTTTTAAAAATCAAACATTAAAATTAAAATTTTAAAATAATTTATTATTTTTAATTCATTTTTCCTTAAAAAGTTTTCAATGACCCTATATAGTACCATATTGTCAAGAGACAAAATGTTTTTCTTTTCCATTACATGGAATTCAAATTTTAGTAATAAAGTGAGACTTGCAATGTTCAATGACGGTCATTTGAATTTTTCCCATTTTGATTGAAACCTTTAGGCTATACTGCATTGGATCATCCCATAAACTTCTGTGTGGTTGTGCCTAAGTTGGCTGACTTATACGGTGTTTCTAAGTTTTTTAACGCCTAAGGCTCGATGGTTGTCTATTTGTAGTTGATTATGGCTATGTAATATTGTTGTATTGGCTATAAATATATTAATACGTCACCATCTTGAATTGAAACCTTCAGTTTAGACTGTGTTAGATTGTAACATCCCGTTTTCCCATATTAAGGGATAGAACCTTAGAATATTGAATACTAGAGAGACATTAATAAGAAATTAAGGAATTGCATTTCATGCTCATGCATAAAATAGCACACATGCACGTGAATTTGATTTTTTGCCACATTATAGAAATTGTTCATGCACTTATTTGACATTTTTTGGGTATAATTGATTTTTAATGTGATTATTAAATAAATTGTCGATAGATTGTCTTGATAATTGATTTGGGGAGTGTAATTATTGATTTAGAATTTTGGTAAAAATTGATATTTTATGATAATTATAAATAATTTGTGGACTAAGAAAAATGCTAAGTGGCAGGATAGTTAATAAATGGTAGTAGAAATAAATATCAAATAGAAGTAGAATTATTGAAAAGTAGCATTAGGATTTAACGATAAGTTTCATTGAAAATTTGGCGACAATTGGAGTAGAAATTGGAGATAAATGGACTAGTTAATAAAGAAGACCCATCAGAAACCTTAAAATGGTGACATGTGGCAAGTGACATGTGTCACTTGCCTTGCCACACCTTTACCCACGATATTTTCAATTTTGAATGGCCATTCTATTGTCTTTCATCTCTCTCTCATGAAATGCTCTCACCTTCTTCGTCTCTAATTTCTTCTCTACACGACACACTCTTTTCTTTAACCATCAATGTTAAGCTTTGTCATTTCCTTCACCTTGTCACTCCATATATTTGTTCCTTCACTTTGTTGATGAAAGCCCAACCTTTCCTCCCCAAAATGGTGATGAACAAATGGTGCTTGGAAAGCTAGGGTTAGGTGATTTTTTAAGATCTTGAAGTAAACAAGTTAAAAGCTTTACTCTTCTTGATATGTTGAATGAAGCATGTATAATGATGGTTAGAGGGCATATGATCATAAGGTTGTGTTATGTTGCTTTTATTTGTATGATGATTTATGATTCACAAATTGATGTAGAGATGATTTAGAGTTGGAATGAGTCCTAAAATGGAGTTGAAAGAAGTGCAGAAAATTGATTTATAAATGAATTATATATTTTTTGTTTTTGGGTTAATGATCAAACATAGATCATGAATTGTTGTGTATGATACTGAGTTGAAGTGGAAGTACGAATGAAGAGTAAATAATGAGGAAATGAGTTAGAAATGATAGACTAAGTAAAATGGATGAACTAAAATGAAATTTAAGTTAAATCTGTGCTGAAATATGATAGATGGAGTGTTTTATTGAACATGCATCTTTATTTTGGCCATATATTGAGCTGTAGATATCCACATGAGATGATTTTTAATGTAAATTAAATTAGAGGTCTACAATTTTTACGAAGGACGTGAATTTGAAATCTATCCTCAAGAGTCTTGAAATTTGGCTTGAAATTGATAATTGTGTTTTGTCGAGGTATGAGAATAGTATGTAGTATATTGATTATAACGTGCATGATATTGAACCAAAATTCATGAATTCAATGTAATTAGAAACTTAGGACATATAGGAACATTTTCTTAGAAGAAAGTGTTGCCTAAAAACCTCATTTTCTAAGTCATAATGGTTATACAAAATTGACCTAAAAATTAGTCCTGAGAAAAACTGGAAAACTGCAGGATAAGTAGGAGATTTGTTTTTTGTCACGATGGTGGCAAGGGATGTCACGATTGTGGGAAGTGAATTTTCATGGAAATGTTTTGATTATGAAATGGTTGAACCAATTAAAGATGAGGTATATAATTATGATATTTTTGGACTTAATTAGGACTTGAAAGGAACATAAGTGATGTTGGAAAAAAAATTGATTAATATGTAATAAGATTTGATTGATCTTGATGTTATAACTTTAAGGAAAAGGACATTTGAAGGTAATGCATCTAAATATGAAATGTTTAGACTGTTAAATGAGGACATAGCATAATGAATAAATTGTTTGATGCATTATGAATAAGACATAGAATGTAAGGAGATTGGATTTCATGAATGAGAATGTGTAATTGAAGATGCCTAATCAATTGAATAGAGTTTGATAAGGGAATGCAATCAATTTGGTATTTGAATTAGTGTGTAATGATTAGAGGTAGTGAATTATGGAAAATTGGTAGGGAATTGGTATTGTGATATGTATTGAATTCAGATGAATGGAGGAGGAAATTTGTAGGGCACGATCGTGGCCCTCACTTGACGATCTTGACTGACAAAAATAATTTTTGTCATGATCCTGGCCCTTACAGCACAATCATAGCTAGCCCCAAAATGTTTTTGTCATGATCGTGGTAGAGGACTAGGGACATCACGATCATGGCCTAACATATGGGAAAAAAAGAGTTGTCTTTTGAATGAAGTTGAAACAATCAATGCTAGGGTGCTTCCATATAAGGTAATTAGACTTGAATGAGATCTTAAGTGAACCTAGCGAATGATGAATGAGATGAGTAAAGCAAGTGAAGTGCTTTAAGTATTAAAGAATGATTGAAAGATGTTATTAAACGATTATGAGATGTGAATAAAGGAAATATACCTGGGATTGTTAATATGAGCATGCATTATACCTTACACATACACATATGTGTGTAATGAAATGTTTATGTGATTGTGTAATTAATAATGTGTGTACATTATGTGTGTTTCATGAAATTGACATACAGGATTCAACATTTGTATCTAGATGCTTCTGGAGCATGGAAGAAAATGCTAATCTGGAGCGTACTGTGAGTCGACCTAGATGGTCTTACTTTAAAATGATTGTTCTGTTTAAATTTCTATAATGATTTATTTTGAAGTGAATATGATTGTGTTAATTGTGGACTTTAATAGTTCGAGGAGTTTGATAAATGTTAACATATTGGAAGTGCGTCTTTGAATGTGAATGAGAAGGAAATAAGTGTTCTCAACTCAATTGTTGAATGCTGGTTATCGATCTGATGAGAAATGTGAATGCAAAATTGAATACAAGCAATTGATTGAATATATATATGAATGTGATGCATTTCATTACATGAATGCATGAAAAAATAAAGGTTGTTGTGACCGGAGTAACCACTGAAAAATATCTTAAAGCTAAAAAATCTGTGGTAAGAGCCTATAGCTCGATTTGAATGATAGAGCCCAGTATCCACAACGGATACGGGACAAAATAATAGAGCCCGTTATCTACAACGGATACAGGATAAAATGATAGAACCCAGTATCCACAACGAATACGAGATAGTGAGTATGGCACTCGGTCGCAACAATGAATAAAGTGAATTTGAGTTTTATAAACACTACTTATACATATGAATTACATGATTTGAATGAATGCAATTGAAATCTGGGATCAAATTGGTTGAAAAATGTGAGAGCTCATGATCAAAGTATGTTATTGATACTACATGATGAATGAATGAGGCGATGTGAATTATATGATTACGTGAATTGTATGTGTTATGTGATTGAGTGAGTCATCGAGGATGGTCCACTCACCGAGTTTGTAAAACTCACCCCAATTTGCAACATATTCTTCAGGTTCAAAGGAGACACCAAGTTAAATCAACTGGAGTCTAACCGCTGCTTTTGAGCCAAAGATAGAGGTCGAGATCAATTGGCATCTGCATTTGTACTTCATTATTTTGTATGAAATTATTTATTCATAAGTACTGTTCAATGTGTATGCGAATGATTCTGTAATGACATTATGACCAAAAAATGTTTCGTATCTGTAACGGGCCCGAGTGACTACCAAAATTTTGATGAGATGTATATTGATTGTAACATTGACAAATGACAATGTTCATGAATAAAATGGGCTTTTGATGATTAGTTTTCTGAAAAATACGTGTGATGCAAAAAAAAATTTGCAATGAGTACGATTGACTGACCGTTCTAACGCACCACTATAGTAGAGTATGTTCTAGAATATTGACGGAATATTTGAGAATATGCCTATGGGAGTGGGGTGTTACGTGGATTATCCCATAAACTTCGGTGTGGTCATGCTTATCTTTTTCTCATAATACTGACTTTAGATTGGTCAATTTAAAATTTAAAATTTAAAATTTTGATCGAGCTTCCATGACATTTCACTGCTGGTGTCCACAATTTTAAGGGTACATTTGTTTAACATGCCGTTTCCATACTATAGGTTGGAATCCTAAAATTTGGTACATGTGAGATCAAAGAGAGATTAAGAAAATTGCATTACATGCTCATACATATTGTTAGCATACACACATGTGAATTTAAATTTTGCACATATGGAAATATTTGTACATGCATTCATTGACGAATTCCGGGTATAATTGATATTTAATGTGATTATATTGAGAATTGTGAATTATATGTGTTATCAATTGAGTTGGAGTGGATAAGTAGTGAATTATAATGTATGACAAAAATTCGAAAATTTTCTAGATTTAAGGGTATTTTTGGACTAGGAAAAATGCTAAGTGGCAGAACAATCGATGAATGGCAGTAGAAGTAAATGTCAGATGACAGTAGAAATTTTTATATATGACTTTGGGATTTAATGACAATAGTCATTGAAATTTGGGAGACAATTGGACTAGAAATTGGAGACAAATGGATTAGTTATTAAAGATAGTAAATTCATAGGGATAAGACATGTGGCAAGCGACATGTGTCATGCCACTTGCCACACATCCATTCCATGAAAATATCTAAGTGAAAGTCTTTCACTCATCATTTTCGTTGCTTATGTTTGTTTTCTCTTTGTTTTTCATTTTCTTGATTCTTCTTCTCTTCTCTCAAAGCCACAACACTCTCTTCCTACAACCCTCATGATCTTTGATTTTCCTTAACTCCTTTGCTTTGTTTCTTCAAGCTTCTTATTGTCTTCTTCCTCTTTGTTACCAAAAACCTAGCTCATTCCTCTTTAAGTGGTAATGATCGTATGAAGATGGGAGAGCTAGGGCTAAGTGTTATTTTAAAGATTTGGAAGCTAAAACAAGTAGCATGTTATTCTTCTTGAATTGTTGAGTGAAATATGCATGATGATAGTTAGATGTTGAAAGATCATGAAATGGAAGAGTTAGAGAGTTAAAATTTTGATCTGAAACTTCCACGAATTTAACATAATGATCTATATGGATTTTGACAAAGTTGTCTTGATGAAGGTTGTAGATCTTTCTTAATCTTTCCATTGATATAAAATTTGTAATTTTTGGAGTTCTGGATCAAAAGTTATGAGCGCTTGAAATTTGGGAAATTCTAGGAATGAATAGCAGTAGAGTTCTTTATGAAAGTTCGTCGTGGCAAAGGAAAAAGTTCACCACGGCCAAATCTTTTTGGGTTGCCGCGGCGAACATGAAGGAAGAGGTTGAGTTTGCCATGGCGAACTCTTTAAAATCAGCCGAATTTTTCTTCGCCGCGGCGAACTTTCTAGCACAAGAATATGCTTTGGTATTTTGATAATATCTTGACCTGTAGATATCCAATTTGAGTGAATTTTTATTTAGAGTAAACTAGAGACATAGGGCTTTAATTTATCTGAAGAAATAAAATTCTGAATCAGGTTGTAAGAATTTCATTTTCCGGGTGGAAGTTGAGTATAGTGCACTATTTCAGAATAAAAATAGTCCAAAAATGTTTGGAGTATAACTTTTGGAGTACTGAACCAAATCAAATGATTTTGGTGTCATTAGAAACTTATGAGATAGAAAGACAATTCTTACAAAAGAAAGTGTTCCCAAATTACTTCATTTTCATTGTCTAAATGAACATAAATAGTAGATCCGAAAGTCAGTGTTTGGAGAAAAATCTGAAATGATTCATTGGGTTATGAAATTGGGTTCAAAGTGTTTATTTGAGGTATAAACCATACGTACAAATGATACTTAAGTGAGTTTAGATACATGATTGATGATGTGATGAAAATAATGGAAAGATACCCGAGATTGTCATGAACATCCATTGTACATATTCCATATACACACATTTGCATAAATGAATGCTTATAATTGTGCAAAGTTATTAATGTGTGTGTGCATTGTGTGTATTGCATAATTTTGATGTGCAGGATAAACATCTGCATTTAAACGTTTCCAGATCGTTGAAGCTAGTGCAAATCTGGAGCGTACTGTGAGTAACCTAGATGGTTTCTCTTAATCATTGTTTATTTAAGTTGTGCTGTGAATGATAAATGAATGAGAAATGAATGTGTTTGATTGTGGATTCCGGACAAAAGATTCGATGAATGTGAATGAGGATTGAGATATTGAAGTGCTACTTGTATATGAATGTGAAGACCTATGTGCTATATAATGTGATTGATTGTGTTACATGCATTCCATTCATGAATGCATTATCAGATAATGGAACTTGTGACTAGAGTAGCCAACGATCAAAGCTTAAAGCTCAACGAGTGAAAATGAGCCTCGAGCTCACAAGTGTTTCAGAGCCTCAGGCTCAACGTGTAATGAGCCTCGTATCTTCATTGAATAAGGGATAGTTATTAATGAGCCCGGTATCTAAAATGGATATGGGACAGTTCAGGCACTCGGACATAACAATGTAACAATTAGAAAAGAGTCTCACGATCATTTCATATGCATTTGGTTATGTATGTTTGATTGGTTGAAATGCATAATTTTATTATGCTTAAGTGAAAATGTGAAACGTGGTCAAATATGCAACAATGTGATTATATGTTATGTGAAACGATTGATTAAGTATAAGTGATCTAATGTGAATATGTGTTATGTGAAATTGATGTGTTGCATGAATTGAGTGAACCATCGATGATGGTTACCTCATTGAGTTCACACAACTCACCCAAAATTTGAAAATATTTTTCACAGCTCAGAAGAATACCTCTTGAGGCAAACGGGAGTATACCTATTGCATACAAGTGAGAGATAGAAGTCGGGAATAGTTGGCGTCTGCACAATTATTTTTATTAATTCTTTTGATTGTATGGAAGAATGTATTCTAAGATTTTGTATCATGTTTATTGATCAATTTATGTTTTGTAATAACTTTCCAAAATGGAAAGGGGTGTAAATGAAACAGATTTTGAGTGCAATTAATATATATGTGATTGAAAAAGTTTATGATCAAAACAGACCCTATTTCATTATTGATTTTTTCGTAAATGTGTGCATTATTTTAAAAAGAAAAGAAAAAGATTTTGTAAAGAGATTTGACTGACTGAGTGCTCTAGCATGCCACCCTCGCAAGGCAAGTTCTCGGATATCACAGAGGATGTCGGCTATAGGTTCCAAGAGGGTGGGGTGTTACATACCTTGTTTAGTATAGTTGATGCTAAGTAAATGAACCCAAGTTCTTGAATTGTTAAATCTTATACATGTGATGTATTGGATGGAATAACAATTCATAAAAGGATAGTATTATATTTCATTATATTACTATTGACTTTATGTGATATAGTCATACATATTACATGAAATGATGATTTAAAATTTTCAAAAGTTCAAACTATTTAAATCTAAGTAGGAATTAAGTATTGAGAATGTTAAAGCACATCGATGAGATCCTTGTGACAAGTTTTATATTTTCAGTAATCTATAGGGAATGAGATTCTCTAGTAAATACCTTCATAAAAAATTTTCATATAGGTACGGATTTATGAAAGGAGTAATATATAATATGAGATATTGTAGGATGCAATGTTATTTCTTCTATAGGGACGTCTAGTACAATAACTTACCTTCAATAATTCCAATTAAATCAATTAGCAAGATTTCATATTAAATATGAAATGCTACGTCTTTGAAAGAGTCAAAGCTAATGATTCAAGAATGTGATACTTGGTTGAAGCATACATTATCCATTAAGTTTAGAACTAAATTGGATAATAAAAGGTTATGAGATATCCAAAAGATTGGATATAATCTTACAAATTTATTGAACAAATTGTTTGATTCAATGTATACTTATAGGACAATGGTTCTTAAGATAAGTAGTGGGAGTAAGAAGGAATTTGAAAGGTTCAAATCTCATAAATTTACATCTAATTGGAATTAATGCCTTTAATGATACATTTGATGTATAGTTGAAAGGCTATGAGACATTGAAAGATTCACTTTCATGATGGACTCAAAAGGTTTGTTTTCGAAGATGATTGTGAATTTTTGTCTATAAGAAGGTTAGTAGGAGTATAGTTGTCCTCTTTAGTGAGAGTATATGGAGATATATTACTTACAGAGAACAACAGTTCTAACTTTCAATTATTGAACACATAATTTTCCAAGAGCAACTCTTGTTGGATATGAAAAGTTAACAACTTAATTATGAGAATTAGATTTATAGAGATAGATTAGATGTTGTTAACTTATTCTTAAGTCCAAGTATATAGATAATGTACTAAAGATATTTAGTATTTGATACATCAGATATTTATGAAGTATTAAAGATATTCATTACTCTATATGTGAGTTGATATTTAAGTTCAAGATGATAAGGATATAACTTTGGAAGTAAATCCTAATTAAGGTTTATTTACTTAGAACAATAGGATTGGAAATTGTCTAATGTAGCAATGGTTATTAATTGAGCCATAATACATTTTTCATTTAGTGGAAATGATTAATTGGATTAACAAGTTCTTTAGTGACTTGATATAGTTTCTTTTCATTGTTAAATGCAGTAATGTACCATAGAACATTCGAGCCATTGGGCATGCACAAGGAGCTAATGTCTCATCAAAGATCCAAGAATGTGTTTAAGCAGCAAATTTTCTTAATTATGATGATAATTAAGATAGGAGTTGTAAGATTTAATCAAGTGCTCATTATAGAGAATCTTGTAGAATTCTCTCATTAAGCCACTATCCCAGTAGTAGAATAATCATCATATAGTGATATAGTATGAGATAATTAAATGATTGGCTTAGTGAAAGTGAGAGATTATTGGTTTATGCCCTACAGCCAATCACTTTGTTATAGTTTAGTGACAAATTATTTAAAGGCATTCTTTATCTTGTACATGTTTGATGTATATGATAAAGTTCATGGAATAATTATACATTACAAATGAAATTATAATGAGAATATAATTATGAGATTCATATTGTATTTATGTATTATTCCTAAATATTCTTAGTTATTGTTCTATTAAGATTGGACATTAATAGAACGTAAAAAGACTAGCATATATTTTTGTTTTTCCTTATGAAGTAGTCAATCTTATAGCTAAAGTGTAGATAGACTTAAATAAACGTGTGGGTGCTTGTTAGAGAACAAGTTCACTGTACAGACCCGACAAGACAAATCCATTTGGAACATTACTTGTATGCCTATAGAATTCTCATTGTGATAATTGTATAAGTGATCCTTTGACTTGAGGTCATCAAAGTTATCTTGTATGGGGATTGCTATGTTTTAACACTACTTATGATCTATTTAATCATGGGTCGTTTAATCAGTAGTCATTGGATGTAACATGAACTATATAGGGGTAGTTGAGTGATCAAGATAGGATTCATCACCCTATAGTAATTAGGGATAATGTTCCATCATTCTCGATTGATATTGATTCGGGAAATCTTTAGCCAAGGTGGAATGATATTTTATAAATAGTTTACTAATATTATTACTTGAATCAATAATTAATGGCGGAGAACTAATATTGTTGGATCCCAAACTTTTTCTTGGAAGTTAGAATTATTAAATTAGAATTTTTTTGAGTTTAGTAATGAATATAATTTATTTATATGTATTTGCATGACTTAAATGAAAATGTTAGAATTAAGTTAAGTTATATGCAGGCATTAACTTAAATGTGGAAGGGTAAGATTGGAAAGAGTTGAAGTTGTCTTAAATTAATAAGAGAGGAAATAAAAAAGAGTGCGTGAAGAGTCGTGCTAAAGAAGTAAGAAAGGGAGAAAGAAAAACCTAGAAGAAACTAGAAGAAGAGAAGCAGAACCGAAATAGGAAAGAAGAAGAAGAAAGATAAGGTTCAGCTGAGTTTTTGGGTAACCTCTATCTTTTCTTGTTGTTTTGGTAGAAGAAAGAACTAGAGAAAATGAGTTTTTATGTGCTGAAATTGAATGAAGAAAGAAGAGAACCAAGAAATCCATTTTCTTAGATTTTCATGGATTTTAAACTAGATTTTTTATTATTCTAGCTTAGATAAACTATGAATAGATTAAGTCTAAGCTCATTCTTGGATATTAAAGCTTTAGGGATTTTCTATTGTATATTAGTTTGAGTGACAGTGCGTTTATGTAAGGGAATCAAGAAAATCGAAGCTAAAAGCAAGAGGAAAGGCGAACTTGAGTTTAGAGCTATTATTAATTAGGTGGGTAATATGTTTATAATTATTATGATGATGGACTAATTTCTAATTTCTTATTTGTATATATGTTTAATTGCTTGACTTTGAATCATTATGAATATGGGAAAAATGTACTATGATTTGTTAACTTGTTATGTCTTGAAAGATTTTACTGAATCTTGTATTAATGAAAAGAAGAAAAGCACAGAAAGCATGAAAGCATGAATATGTTATGAAATCTGTGAGCATCAAAAATTTGCTTGTGTGACTAAGAGAGATACCATTTCATTCGTTAGGTGCACATTGACTTAAAACCTTCTCCTGGCTGCACGCTTGTGGCATATAAGCTTCAAAAAATGGGCTCATTTAGTTCATAGTGTAAACTTCGGTTTCTCCATTTCGTTTCATAGGATTCTCTCAAGCCGTTATATGTGTTCATTTCACCTTGATTTGTTGAATATGATATACGATTGAATGTTATGTTTTGATGGTTTAAAAATACATTATTTGATTTATGCGATAACATGTTTATCTATGAGCTTGAACTGTGGATAATATGATTGTTAGATTAAAATGTGATATAAATATATGTATATGCTTGGTTGTATGTGTGGTTCTTGGTTGTATGTGTGGTTCGTCACCATGACTATAAACATAGTAGCCACTGAGCTTCGTAGCTCATCCTATTTTTTTCCAGTCCTCAGGTGCAGAACAAGCAGATCAATGAACTTTGCAAACTTTGGTAAACTCCAAGAATATTTATCTTTTGTAACTAAGTTATTTCAAATACACTTGGTAGCTTTGCAATCACATCAAGCATGAGCGTTCATATTGTATTGTTGGATTATGCTACTGTTTGGACTCTTGATATGTAATTAAAGTTATGTATAAACTCTATATTATTTGAGAAATGATACTTTGTTTTGTTTGAGAAATGAAAGTAAGAGTTGAAGAATTTCTCTTTGTACATGTTCAAATTTTCTTCTCTGTTAAGTTGTTAATTTCGACTGGGAATAAAATTGAGAGTTATTTTATGGCTTTTGGATAGATTTTCTTAAGTAAATTGTTATGTTGGGAGTTTTGTATCTATGACTTACGTTTGTTAGCTTCGGGTTTTTTGGGGCTTCGAGTCTTTTGGTTTTTGTGAAAATATATAATAAGCAGTAAAGGAAAAAGGGGACTAAAATTGTGCCCTAACTTTTATGAATAAGTTGTATTAATGTAGGTAGAATTTGATAAAATTGTCTTCATAAAAGTTGTAACTCATTCTCTTAGCTTTTTGACGACATAAAGTTTGTAATTTTTGGACGTTAGAATTGAAAGTGATAATGGTTTCAAGTTAGAGTGTATTTCAGGAGTGGACGGTCGTACACTGGCTCTTGAATTTCAGGAGTGCATGAGCACCATCGTGCACTGGCCTTTTAATCCCAGGAGTGCACGATTGTGCACTAGAATGATCATGCACAAGCTCCTCCTTTTATGGAGCTCGACTGCGACTTGGGAAGTCACAGTCGTGACTTCTCTACTTTTGCCGTGACGTTTTTTATTTTTATTTTTATTAAAGTCACCCAAGCCAACCCAAGTTTTTCATTACCTCTTTGATGCTTTCAACTTTCTTCTCACTTTCTACTTTTGCCATGATGTTTTTTATTTTTATTTTTATTAAAGTCACCCAAGCCAACCCAAGTTTTTCGTGACCTCTTTGATGCTTTCAACTTTCTTCTCACTTTCCTACCATCAAAGCCCCTAGTAATATGGCCATGAATTAAGTTGCAAGACCTGGGCCCAACAAATATGATTGGACTCAAAATAAAATAGAAATTAATTCCATGCTCTATGTCTAATTGGAACATTGGTTGATGAAAGGATTGAATTATACAGAAACATCATGAAAGGAAAAAGGTTAGTCAAAACCACTTTGATGTTCATAAATATTGCTAGACGCCAATCTTGATCTATGATTATAAATTGTTTAATTGGAGAATTAAAGATAAATTAAAAGGAGTTTTA
>JAOSBN010000001.1:28850202-28871207 GCA_027563595.1 Erythroxylum suave | reverse complement strand
CCCCTTTCTTGCCCTGTAGATATGTGTGTGTGTGTGTGTGTGTGTGGGTAGTCTAGGGTTTTGTCTTGTTCTTCTGTTTTAATTCCAACATCAGCCCACATGGTCATATGGACCCGTGTGTTTCATTCATGTGGGACCAACAACAACTTGGCCTCCAACTTTCATCCTTTTTGCCACTTTACTCCCTATTCTTTAATATGTGTCAATTTAAGCTGCAACTCCAACTTTCTTATCCATATCTTCATATTAGAAACAAATCTACAAAATTGTTCCATACAAACACGGTAATATATTCCAGATGATAATATTTGCTTATAAAGTATATGGGCATAATGTAAAATTACATACTCATCACGATCGTATGGCTTTGAGTGAAAACTGGTTGTGTAGTTTCTGTATGATAGACTGAATAGCCTGAAGATTATTGCCTGTGACAAGTATATCATCAACGTAGACAAGTAGTAAAATGGTGAGATTGTTGTGATGGAGATAAAATAAGGAAGTATCACACTTAGATGTCTTGAAGCCCCAGCTATTGAGGGCTAGCTTTAAAGTGTGAAACCAGGCTCAAGGAGCCTGTTTCAGTCTATAAAGAGCTTTAGATAGCTTAAAAACATAGGATGGACGTTAAGTGCTTTCATATCCTTCTAGTTGTGTGATGAAAATCTTTTCTTGAAGTGCCTCATTTAAGAAGGCATTATTGACATCAACTTGTTGGATGTCCCAACCGAATGAAACAGTAATAGAGAGAATGACTTTGATAGTGGAGGATTTCACAACAGGGCTGTAAGTCTCATTGAAATCCACACCTAGATTTTGATTAAAGCCCTTATCCACTAACCATGCTTTGTTTTTAGCAATAGAACCATTAGAGTTATATTTAGCTCGAAACACTCATTTAGTGCCTAGGACATTCATGATAGATTCTTGAGGAATAAGAGTCCAGGTTTGATTTCTGTGCAGTGCATGTATTTCATCTTCCATAGGCATTGCATGTATTTCATCTTCCATGGCTTTATGCCATATGGGATCCTCTAATGCTTGTTTAACAAAGTTTGGTTTTATATGGTAGGGGTAATAAGACTTGTGGTGTATTTTTTGGTTTATGAATACCACTTTTGGCACATGTTTGCATGGGATAGGTGTTGGTGAGTTGTGGATTATCATTATGTGTAAGTGGTAGACTGTCACTGTTTAAGTCTAATGGAGGTGAGGAAGAGACAATAGGAAGCTGAACTTACCTGATGAGAATGAGTATTCGAACTAAGATGAAGGAACTGTTGCTGGTGCGTAGGAGAAGCAGGATGTACCTGCACTGTAGGAATAACATTAGTAAGAGTAGAAATGGGCAAACTAGATGGGGCTTTGGGCATGGATTGAGGTTTAGTGGGGAATAGGGTAGAGTAAGAAAATTCTGATTCATTGAAAGTGACATGGCGTAGGATGTAAACAGAACCATTGGCATTCGTACATTTGTAGCCTTTATGTAAGTTACTATACTAGATGAAGATACATTTGGTAGTGTGGAAATTAAATATGTGGGAATTATAGTAATATAAGTATGGAAAACAACTACAACCAAAAGGTTTTAGATAAGTATAGGTGGATGGGATGTTATATAATTTAGTAAATGGGGATATGTTGTTGAGTATGGGGCTGGGTAGATTGTTGATGAGATAAGTAGCAGTAGAAAACGCCTTGAGCCAAAATGATAAAGGCATTTTGGCATGAGCAAGTAAAGTTAATCCCATTTTTGTAATATGTTAGTGCTTTCTTTCAGGAAAACCATTCTGTTGGTGAGTGTAAAGACATGAAAAACGTGCTAAAATGCCTTGTTGAACCAGAAAAGGAAAAAATGATTTGTATTCCCCACCATTATCAGTTTGAATGGCTTTGATAGGGTACTGTAATTGTTTTTCTGCTTGTGTTTTAAAGGCTATAAATGTAGATAATGCTTCGGATTTTTGTTTTAATGGGTAAAACCAAATGAAATGTGAAAGCATTAATGAATATGATATAATAGTGATGCCCTGCTGTAGAAAAATAAGGAGATGGACCCCAAATGTCAAAGTAAATAAGTTCAAATGGTTGTTATGCAGAAATAACATTAGATTGAAATGGTAATTGATGATGATTGCCAAGTTAACATGAATCACAAAACTCAACAAAATTAAATTTAATGTTCATAGTTTCGGCAACTAAAGATAAAACATGAGAAGATAGGTGGTCGAGACGAGCATGTCAATTTGTGTTGGTGACAGCAGAATAGGCAGAATGTTTAGCTATTTGTGTAGTTGAGGAAGAGTGTGGTGTGGTGGATTTAAGATGGTAGAGGCCATTCTCCATAACTCTCCGCACTAGCACCATCCCTAAATCTTTGTCCTTAAATACACAACCCTCATTAAGAAATTCAAAAATAACATTATTATCATGGGTTAGTTCAGAAATGCTAAGTAAATTTTTAGTAATAGATGGAACATGTAAAATATTTTTGAGAGATAATGCTGTATGTTGAAAACAAAGCATAGAGGATCCAATATGAACTATAGGTAGCGTTTTACCGTTTCCAACAGCTAATTGTTCTTTTCCTGTGTAGTCCGATCCAGTTGCAAGGTGTTGATGATCTAAAGTAATGTGATTTGTGGCGCCACTGTCCACAAACCAAGTGGAGTCAGATGAAGGTGCAGAAGAATAAGGATGTTGAGAATGATGAGCCATGTAAGCTTGCGGAGTAGCTGATTGTGCATTGTACTGATGAGTATCTGAAGGCATGTAAGAAGAAGAATGTTGTTGTGGTGACCTCCAGGGAGGCAAAGAAGAAGATTGAGTACCCTGCCAGTTGTGATCAAAACGTTTAATTACACTGTAATATACTGTGATTTGGCTTTTGACAAAGTTTACAAAAGAGACGGCCACGACCACCACGTCCTCTGCCACCCCAATTACCATGATAGGAGGATCTGCCCCTGCTGGTGGGAGGACTAATAAAGGCAAAAAATTGTGCATAATTAACAGTAGGAGCAAGAACAGTTATCTGAGTTTCAAACTATAGCTATTTCAGGTGAGATTCATGCATCATCAAAGAAGACTGAGCATCTTGGAGTGTAGAAACACAGTGAGTATGTGTTAATAAAACAACAACAAGATCATATTCCTGTCCTAAGCCATTGAAGGCACTTAGGATTAATTCATTTTCACAAACTGGATGCCCTGCAACTAAAAATGCATCACCAATTGACTTAATCTTTTGAATGTATTCTGAAATATTGCCAGATCCTTTTTTAATTGTGGATAATTGTTGTTTGAGCTGCAAGACTCTCACTATGGAGGTCTAAGCATAGAGTTTTTCAAGGAGCATCCATACTTCAAGTGAGTTTTTAGACTTATGAATAAGGCCAAAGACATCTTCACTTATAAAGAAGCCAACAAAGGAGGAGTTGATCAGATCTGCGCCAAGATCTATAGGCAGGGTTAGGTGTAGTGGCAGCAGTATCTGTTGCAATGAGAAAAGGTGCAAGAGGAGAGAAGGAAGGTGAGATGTAATCTTCAAGTCCTAAATCTCTAATGGCAATTGATATAATTGTTCTTATCTAGCTTGATAGGGAGAGTGAAGTTGAGTGTTTTGGCTAAGGTAGAAAAATTCATTGTTTCTGCAGGTGAAAGATCAGTAGAACAAGAAGAAGGTGGTTGAGTGGTAGAGGTAGATTTAACAACAGCAGCCATGGTGATGTTAGTCACGTAACTCTGATACCATGTAAAAGGGTTTAGAAAATTTTATTCTTTTGAAAATCAATGAATACTGTACATGAGGTATGTATATATACAGAGACCTATTAACAAACTTGTGCAACCTATTTTGTTTGTATGTACAACTCACCAAATGATAGATGTATTATTCTTCTGTTCCAGTTCTGTTATTGTTTCTTTTAGAATATTACCCATTTGGGCTTTTATTTCTCATGGGCTCATTTCTCATGTTTGGCTTTATCAGATCCACGTTACTAATGTGTTCAACAGTCCCTAGGGAAAATGAGAAGCATCAATACAAGAGTATCAAAATGTAGAGAGATGTTTGTAATATTATAAGTGGCTAAAAGCCCAAATTGGGGCTTAATCTTTTTGAGTTTGATCAATTTAGAATATTAACTCCAAACCAACTCATTTAAGGGTTATAATTTCATGGGTCTCATCAATTAAAGACTTTTTTGGACAGAAATTAAGGCATGTTTACACATGCCACTACATGTAGCTCGTTTGGTGTTTACATGTCACTTTAATATACATTATTTAGTATGGATGCTTGGTGGATTTTAACCAAAAAAATTAAATAATTGCTTAAAAATCTGACTTAAAAAACGAAAAACGCTTCCCTCTTCTTCTTCAACAGATGTTTGTTGTAAATAACCTTAAAATCGTTGATGAACATATGTTTCACCCTATTTTTCTTCCCTTAGTTATGCCTTCACTCCAATCCTTGGATGCACCATCGCTTGTACCTTCTTAGTAGTATGAGTGTGAATGGACAGTAAGGTTTTTGGAGGTGAACGGGCAGTAAGGTTTTTGGAGATATAAAACATACATATGCTTTGATTGAAGACTAAAGTAGGTAATGAGAGTCATAGTCCCTTCTAGTTTTGTATTTAAATTTATAATGTTTTAATATCCATTTTATTCCTTTTCCCTAGCAATGTTACATTTACGTAAATAATTTTATCTTCTTTAAATGAGTTTGATTATTGGGTTGAATAGAGTGTTGACGATAATTGGTTTTCATGAAAATTTCTATTATACATTTGGATATAGGATATGATCATGTTTTCTATTATACATTTGGTTTATCCATGTTTTGATATTGTGTATACGCCGGGTATGACATTCATAAAAGATATGTAGATTATTAGGAGCAAACAAATTCAATTACGTAGGCATTATTTAGCTATCAATGGGTGCACAATCAATATTACAGCATTGTCCTGTAATAATGGAGAATGAGCTCAAGTAGTAGTTCTTCAAGATAATGAGGTTGATAAAACAATTCAATTTGGTTGTCATTTTGTGTTGGGTTGGAATTCTTCAAATTTTCAACTTTGACTGTAGAGGGATACATTCTAAGCTTGATATGAGGTCATACAAGCTGATTTCTTCAACTTATCTGGTTAAATGGGACTATGACAGAGGGGCTAAATATTGTTACTGTAACTTGAAAGCACTTGGATGTCATGGACTGATGAAAATCCAGGAAGAAGGTTCTATGGTTGTCGACTCTTTCTAGTAATTTTGGTATATTTTAATGTTGTTTTAGCTAAATATGTTCATATATTTCATTAACAAAATGTTGTTTTTTCTTTGATAGTAAAGTGAAAATGTTTGTGGATTTCATGAATGGCATGATCAAAGATTTTGTCAAGAGCAAGATAGATTATTTTAGAGCTGAAAAGCAGATAGAAGATGCTACATCATCAAAATAATCTATTGAAGGCAGAAGTGACAGAGTTACAAGAGAATGTAGTAGAAATTATGCAAGCTAAAAGGAATACAAAAAAGTTCAAGTTAAAGAATGAGTTAGTTGCTACGACGACTAGTTATGAAACACAATCAGCAAAGTGATAGAAATGGAGCGCTTGTTTAAGCTTGTGTTTATTATTGTTGCTTATATTTGTTAGTCTAAGTAATGAAGAAAAAAAAGGCAATAGTTTTACCTGTAAAGCCTTACCTGGAAATGGTTTCATGTACTACATAAATGTGTAGATGTTCTTCACCTACCTGATGTTGGAAAGGGCAAAGTGTTAGATGTTCAACATGTTTGATGTTTTATGTAGTAGGCTAAACATGTTTGATGTAGTAGGCAGAAGATATTTGATGTTTCAACATTTAGTAAGGAATATCAGTGACAAAACAGGATGTTTAATCAAAACACTAACACAGAGTTGAAATAACTTCAACTACTATTCCACGCAGAAGGCAAAGTTTATCTATTAAACAAATCATGAATCATCTGAAAGATGAAGTAAGATGATAAACGTGAAGGCAATTGAGAAAGGATGGAGAGAGGCAGGAGCAAGTAACAATAACAATGATGAAAGCAGCTTCTTGATCCACTTTAGCTTTCACTCTGTTCTCATTAGTAGCTATAATGGTGTATGCTTATGTTAAGCAACAGACAACACTCTCATGCTTTCAGTTACTCATCTTCCTTGATTCAAGGAAATTTTCCAAATGAACTTCATGAGTTTTTGGATGTTGCTCAAGTTCAATATATGAGATCATTGAGAACAATTATAAGTGAACGTTGCCCCTACCAAGTACAATGAATAGTAAATCTGTTGTATGATAGAAGCAACACATAGTTACATGCCAAATATATAGTATAGCTTACATTATGATTCTATGGAGAAAACCTGCCATGAAAAACTGGGAAACCACAATTTAAAATCTATATAACAATGCAATGGAGTCCAAACATCCTAGGTTTTCCTAAAAATACAAAATATTGCAGTGTACATTATATTTCCATCCATAAGACTTTAAGCTATCCCTAAAAAATATAAAATATTGGAGACAATATTGACAATTCCAACCAAGCTTCCATCACCCTTCCATCATCATTCCATCACCCTTCCATCACCATTCCATCATCCTTTAACCACCTTCTTACCATTCATAATGTTCAACTGAAAGGAAAAAACGAACAAGAAATGAAATTGAAATTGAAATTGGAAGTCACCACCAATAGTCATTGCTCAATAAAATTCTTTCCTCCAACATCCTTACAATCCATTGTTGTTTAATTCACTAATAGTCATTGCTTAATAAAACATCACAACCCTTGCACAGTTCACTAACAATTAAATGTTAAGTTTACAATTTTTTCTTTCCCTTTGAAGATGTAGCTTCACTTTATTGGCTTAATTCATATGCGCAGTAACACCTTCCTTCTTAATTGTTGATTTCTGCCCAAAGTTTAGTAGTCTTTGACTTGTCCTTCCAGGCTCTAAAAATGCAAATGCTTGTTAAGCTGTATGAATTCATGTTAAGTAGGAATGTAAAAGTTTTACATTTACATTTAGTATCTGCAACCCTATGGTTTCATTTATATATACCCCTATCCCTTCCATCTGTTTTTGGATCTTTCTATTTGCTTCTTGTTGAAGAGAAGAGTGTGTCATAGGCCTTTTTCCTTTAATTTTTGCTTGAGAATTTGGACTACATCTGCCAACTGCCAACATCCTCAATCTGCTTCCATCATCTACAACACCATAACCAGGCCCTCTTCACCCTTTGGTTTGGTTCTTGGCGGTGGCTTTTAAAGATGTACAGATATTTGTTACTACTTCTGAAGCACCTCCAGGTGTTGGGAGAACAACTGAGGTTGTTGCATTTGCACTTCCACTTACATGAGTAGTACTTGAGGTGTTGGCTATCCTTGAAGTAGTTATGACACCAGCAGAGAAGGACACAGTAGCAGAGGCTAAGGCTGATGCTTTTGCTCTTCTTTTACCTTTCTTTTCCCTTTCAGTGTTGGATGCAGATTTGGAGGCACTAACTAGGTTGTCAATGTTGGTTTCAACTGTGGATATGTTTTCGAAAGTTAGCGGTGAGTTCGTTATGTGTTGCTCCATATGGAAATCACTTGACTGGTCTGGGTTTGGAATTTGAAACTCAACTGGAACCTGTCATTCATAACAATTATAACACAACAAAAAACCTAGAAGATTACCGCAACTATGGAAAAGAAAAGAATTTTAGTTGTCCCATAAAAGACAAAACAACTTATAAATTACCTCTCGACCCTTCCAAGGACAACCTCTTTTTTTGTGTCCTTCTGTATGGCAGTGGGAACATGTAATTATGGTGCCCCTTCTAGACACGTGATCAATAACTTTCTTTTTGTTTGCTTTTGTATTCTTTTAAAGCTCATCAATGCCGCTTTTCCTGGCTGTTTTGGGCCTACCAAGCCCTTGTTTGAATTTTGGTGGCCTAATAGTTTCTTCATTGGTAACAGGCCAATCCTTCATACCATGCATCGGTTGAATTGCTTTCCCATATGCTTTCACATATTCACTCTTCCATAACCAACTAGAAGTGTACTCTTCAATATTAACCCTATTGTCTCTAATAGCACATATAGCATGCACACAAGAAATGCCAGAGAGGGTATATCTCCTACATAAACATATTTTGTTATGAAGTCTTAACACATATTTGTCCTGTCTATGATCAATCTCATACCCTCCTTCACCATTATGATGCACTGAATAATGTTGAACAATCATGATACTCTTCTCAATTGCTTCCCATATTCTTGGTCCTAAATTACCCTTCCACTTGGCAGCCTCTTTCTTTTTTCTCATAATTCTTTTCATCAATTCTCTTCTAAGATGCTCAAATAACCCTCAAACTAACATTTTCCTTATATCAACCAAAGTCTTATTGAAAGCCTCACATAAATTATTATTAACTAACTTAATCATGGAATCTTCCCTCTGGAAAGCCCGGTACCATTGCTGAACTGGTGTATGACTCTCGATAACTCCTGCTACCCTTTGGTTCTTGGCACTAAGTTTATCCAAATTTTCTTCATATTCTCTTACTGTGAAGGATTTAGCAATTTTCCAAAATTGCTCCTTCATCTCTTCCCCTTTATTTCCTCTTCCATGCCAATTGACATAAAAATGTCTAGCACAAAACCTGTGCTCGGCATCTGGACACAAATCGGCAATGGCTCTATCAAGTTCCTAGAATGGAAAACATAACCATATCATAACAGTTACATTCTCTATAAAAGTAAAAACAAGATTTATGTGAAACTTTTACCTTTTGTTGGTCAGCCATTATAGTCTATCCAATTCCGGAGCCCAAGTGAGGTAAATCTTCTTTCAACCTTTCAATGAACCACTTCCATGTGACTGTTGACTCAACTTCAGCCATAGCCCAACCAACAGGAAACATTTGATTGTTTCCATCTCTTGCACATAAAAGTTCGCCCTTAGTTTTGGTTTTCACCCAACATCCATCTAGGCCAAGAAAATGCCTGCATCCATGCCTAAACCCATGTTTAATAGCTTCTAAGCATATGTACATTCTTTCAAATACAAGTGGAGATGCTAGAATTGGTCAAGAGACTGTCAATGTAATATTGCTTCCTGGGTTGGTTTGCCCAATCACTTGAGCATAAGACCAAAGCTTCCTAAACTCCTCTTCAATGTTGATCACAACACTGTCTACATTTTTTCTTTGCCCTTCTCACCATGCTTATGGACACTTCAACTCCTAAACAATCCTTATCGTAAAATTTTATATCATCAGTCTTCATAAATGGCTTCCTTTTAAGCTTATCCTTTAACAAGTCAGCTAAGATGTTAATGTTCATCCTAAGATTTGTATATACCCTATTACAGTCACGATTGTTCTTGATTTTCCTAACTTGAAATGACTGCAGCTTCCTATCAAATGCTCCATATATATGCCAAGGACAGTTCTCAGTCCTACATTTATCTTGGACAAAGTTGGGCTTATTTTTAGTAAACATGATAGCTCTCTTTGTTTAATGGATAACACATTTATTGCACACTTAAATTGCAAATGATTAAGAAAAATCATCCCCAATTTAATGTAAGGATCAGCTACATTTTCATCATAAATAGGGTATTTCCTTTTCCTCTTAGTAGCTTCATCTACCATTTCAACTACATCACTAATAAGTTCTCCATACTCATCACTATCATAATATTCAGACAAAACTACCTCATCTTCATCTTTATCATTTGCATCACTTGCATCAGCTTCATCTGGTCCATTATCTTCATTTGGACCGTTACCTTCATCTCCTTGCTCTAAACCCTCTTCCACATCTTCATCCAGGTCATTACTTTCATCTGGTGGCTCTAAATCCTCTTCATCCTCTTCAAATGTATCAACTTTATTCCCCATATTTGCATCATTTTCATTTGATCCTCCACATTTAACACATTGTCTATATTACCTCTAACAGCATTATTAACATCCCCACCATTTTCTTCAACTACATTACCCTCATTAACCTCATTACAATCATCCCCAATCACTTCAAGATGGTATCCACACCATGTTCAATATAAATATCAATACCGGCAATACTCATTATCCGACTAACCAGATTTAACACACTAGCATCATCTTGTATAACTCTCAAATCATTACATAGTTCAAAACCAGGCATAAGATAAAATATTTTTCTTGACATTTTTATACCCACTTCTTTGATACACATCATGCAGTTCAAAATAGCTCAGTAAGTCAGGATTAAATTCAATTTCATCCGTAACACCATCCTCATACAAAACATTATCACCCACATTAACAAAACATCCTGCATGGTGAAACCGTAGAGTTACTTCATCAAATGTCATTCTGCCATACCAAAAAAGCCAACTCCATGAAAAAGAAACATTCAATTAGAATGTTGAAAGGAAACAATAAAGTGAAACTTAAAACTTCAAACCTAGCACAGAACATGATGCTTAACATATTCATAACAATTCCATCAACCAACTTACTAAGTTCTAATGGTTTATTATGGCTCAATGTTTAAATGCAATCCTTATTCAATTCAATTGTTACATCAACTTTAAGTTAATAGTAATTAGAGTCTTTCACATAGAATAACAGAATCAAAACTTTATGTTATCATCAATCATAGGCAGAGTATTGCAAACAACAACATAAAAACAATACATTAGTTTTGTAATTAAACAAATACACACTAATACAAAAAATACTCCCACTATTAAGGCAAAGGACAACATAATTAAAAGCATCAAATTAATTGTAGGACTTACCTTAGTTTCAAGAGAGGATGCATTAACCAAGTAACCCATTCAATCAAGATTGGAGTGCGGATCGGAGGACGGTGAAGACCAACCAACACAACCCCTTCAACGAACAATCAACCGCAAATCTGGCGAGGGCAACCCTTTGTGAACCCTTGCTAAAGATGCACGAACCAAGCAAGATTTTGTTTGCACGAAGACTTGAGCGAAACGGCTGATGGTGAAGATGCGTCAAAGAGGGAAGCGACGATGGGATTTAGGGTTTTTGTTAAATTTTCGTTTCCCTATTTTTACTTTACAAATTTTATAGAATTAACGAAAATTTACAAAATTTTTAGGATAAAACTTTAAACATTTTTCTCTTCTATACGTGGCATTTTTTCAAACGACAATTATGCCACGTTGGCTAAATGTAACAACACATGTAAACACGCCCTAATTTCTATCCAAAAAAGTCTTTAATTGACCAGACCTGTGAAAATATAACCCTTAAATGAGTTGTTAGGAGTTAATGTTCTAAATTGATTAAACTCAAAAAGATTAAGCCCCAATTTGGGCTTTTAGCCTATTATAAGTTTATATTTTTATAGTTATATTATATGTTATCTTTTTGTTTTTTACTTATTATTTATTTTAATAAATAAAATATGAAATAAAATGCATTTGATTCATATTATAAATTTACAAATGAAAATTTTTTATCTAAATTTTATATTAAGAACAAACCTTATTTACTAGAAAGGAGCAATAAATTTTACCTTGTACAAAAATTTTATTAAAATAAATGAGTGATAAAAGTTGATTTAAAATTTTTATATTTATCTAATAATTTTTTTGTGTTAAAAGAATAGCAATTTAGTTCGAACCAGATAAGCATAGTCAAAATTTGACAAATTAGGTCTAATTTAATTGAATTCAAAAATCAATTTAGGATCAAAGTCCTGAGATTCATACCGTACCAGCTGGTACTAGCCAAAAAATGGCACAAAAATAACATCTTTGATATTGGCCATCAGTACCGGCCAATGTCAAAAGTTTTATCTAGTACCGACTGATATTTAAAATACTGGTAGGTACCGTAAATCTTAAAATTTTTAAGGACTAAATTGCAAAAAAAAAAATTAAACAAAACATCCCTCACCTACGACCACGCGACAGACTTTTACTCACCCATTTTCAATTTTTCATCTCTGTCTCTCCTCCCTACCATTTTCAATTTCAACGTTTTGCTCTCCTTCCCTCTAACGTTGTTAGTCTTCTAGTGCCACCATGCCACCACCCGCAACGACCACTACTCCTCACCTCTGCTCACTACGCCTACTGCTCTCCAACTCCGCCCAAAGCCACACTAAGCACCGTTGCTCTCAACTTCTGCCCACCGAGCCTGCTCCCTCCACGGCTCCACCTTTGCCCAACATCATGATGCTACTCCATGTAATACATAACAGTACCTTAGTTACATATCCCGGATCAAACGTGAAAGGGCAAAAAATGGAGAAATGTGAAATATACTTGATTTCGGTTCCTCAACTTCAAACGAGCTTTTTGAAACCGAAACGAGCCCGAGAATCCATCACAAGAATGTGGTCTAGGTCTTTCTACAGTTTTCTTAAAATATAAGCTCTCTTAACGGGTCAGAGAATCCTTATGCTTACAATTGATATGAGCAACTGTAGAAAACCTTCACCTATATATATAGCTTCGTTTCCCTATTATAAGGCTGATATAGCCTAGGTCCACACTAAAAGGGATCCATTTTTGCCCGGACTTCAACCTATTGATTTAGATCATTTATTGGGTCACTTTATTATCTTTATCCAAATCAAATTATGTAACTTAACCGATAATTTATTTAAAAGTCAAAATTACAATTAATAATTATCCACTTTATAAGAAAATGACAAATTTGCCCTTAGGGGTAAAAATGTCTAACATTATCCCCCTTGGACAATTATTAATTGTGGTTTTATTTAAGTTCAAAACAGTTTAAAAACTTAGTTAAGATACGCACTGTACTAGTCGACTAAGTTTAAAAACAAAACATTTGATCCAAAGATAATGAAAGTCCACCATTCCGTCCTATAAGGTTTTCGATACCGAAAAGTATCAGATGCATGTGTCATGTGTGACACAGATCCAATACAATTACGCATATCTAATACCTCACCAACATGAATGGAAAAATGGAGTGTGGCAAACTACGATGATACCTTTACGATCTAATACGTATCATCTTCATCTGGAGGTCTCGATTTCTCCAACTTTATGATAAACTACATTGCATTTCAGAGAAATCCTGTTTTCTCTCACCAAATGCTAAACAACATTAGAGAAAACCTTTATGTTCTCCAATTGAATGCTAAACTAAATTAGAGAACCTTCATGGGATTAAAACTTATATCCCCCTATGGTATGTGAAACTTTAAGGATATATCCGTATAAAAATTGTATGTGTTTAAATGACATAGGCTCAAGTTCAATCTTTATAAATGCCCAATGACCTTTAAATGCTTAAGATCAACGCCAATCTTAAGACTTCCATACGTATTATGACAATGTATGACAGCACATATTACTGAGAATAAACAATGATGATGAACAAAGAATAAACAATGATCATCTTTATTGACGAACCATCATACCGTCATAATACATCAAAACGTACAAATGTACATAGGGCAAACATAATGATGCATTAACTAATAGTGTCTAAGGACTTCAAAACACCTTTACTGTATACTTGTATTTCAAATACAAGCAGGCAAAGTCCTTTAGTTAAAGAATTGACTTACAGTTCCTCAGTCCTAAATGCTCCAAATCTTAATGTCACCCTTTCGTATTAACTACTTCATGGTCAAATACTTGAGGTCAAAGTGCTAAGACCCTATAATATTCAATGTTGTTATTAAACAACACAGCAGCTTGATTATCACAGTACAACTGAATGGGTCTAGCCACTAAATCAACTACAGACAACTTAAAAATCAAATTTCTAAGCTAAACCGTCTGTAAAGCAGCCCTGTAGTATGCACTCTGCGTACATGGTTGAGGAAATAATCCTTGTCTACTTGACACTCTTCCATGACGTTGTACCATCTGCTAACTTAAACCTATAACCTTAAGTGAACTTTCAATCATTCGGACACATAGCTTAATTTGAATTTGAATTCCTTATGAGGTTTAGTCTGTTGACTTTTCTATATCTCAACATATAAAACTTGATTTCCTTTAAATATCTCAACACTCACTTGACTGCATTTCAATGATCTACATCTGGGTTAACCAGATACTAACCAAACAGTCAAGTGGTAAACGCAATTTCCTGCCTAGTACACATCCTAGCATACATTAGGCTATCAACCGTACTAGAATACAGAACATTCCTCATAACCTCTCTCTTTTTTATTCTTTGGATACTGTACCAAAGATTATCTCTCACTATGAGAGATAGGTGCTACGATAGGTTTACAGTTAACCATATTAAACCTTTGTAGCATATTCTCAATGTATGCACTCTGTGAGAGATATAATGAGTGTTAAGATCTGTCCTGGTGAATCTGAACACATAGGACAAAAGATGCTACGTCAAGGTCCTTCATGTCAAAGTTCTTGACCAAAAGTTGTTTAACCTTATACAACATGGTCAAATAATTTGACGCAAGCAATATATCATCCACATGCAATAATAGGAAGATAACTTTGCTTCCTCTAACCTCATAGTACAAGCATCCTTTTAACTTTATTTTCCATGAAGCCAAAAGAGGTAATAAGCTTATCAACTATAAGGTATGACTTTCAGGTAGTTTGATGTAAACCATATATTGATCTGCATAACGTGCAAACCATGTCAGTTCCATCCGAATCCTAAAATCCTTCAGTTTGTACCATATAGACCACTTTATAAAGGTCTTTATTCAAGAAATCGATTTTGACAACTATCTGATGTAAGTCTATATCATCATAAGCTACAATTGCCTTAATCACTCAAAATGTATCCTTCGAGGATACGAGAGAAAAGTAACATTAAAGTCAACATTTTTTCCTGAGTGAACCATCAGGCAACTGAACGAATCCATAAACTACTGAACTTTATCCTGGTCTTAAACTCTATTTACTACTGACAGGTTTGCAATTCCGCTACAAAATCAACTAATTCTCAAACCTTACTATGCTTTATGGCTTGCATCTCATCCGTCATTGCAACCCACCATACTTCTGCATTAGGTTCAGAAACAGCTTCTGCAAAAGTAACTGGATTCGTAATACGTTCAATATCATAGTCCTATTCACCTTATAGACTATGATATTAGATGGGATAACAGGTCATCTCCCTCTGGTAGATCTTCATAACTGCATTAGATCTTGTATCCCCAGGAACCTCTATCTATACTGGTATGGATTCCTGTAATACTGTATAGACATGGTACAAAGACCTAGATCCACCGGATCTAACTGTATGAGTAATGGGTACATAATAACTGCAATATCCACCTTTTATCATCCAAATGGTCAAAGGGCCTACCATCATCATAGACATCATATTCTAGAAACTTAGCTGTTTGTGATTCCACTATTATGGTCCCTCCTTCTCTACAGGAAGATCTGTAGCTTTTAGAATGGTCAGGATATCTTACTAAATAGAAATGACCATAATGAGCATGTAATTGTTTTTTATAAGGATTATACCACCTCAGTAGGGCAGTCTCATAAACAAATGTGTGTAAGAATGGATTTTCACACTTCTAGATAATCAGGTAGATTAGTCTTGTTCTACATTGACTTTTTCAAGTCCTTAAGGGTGTTGTTATGCCTTTCTACAACACACCATTTTGTTTAAGACTATCTGGCATAGTGAATCAAGTTACTATCCCAACCAATTCCATATATCTGACAAACAGACCTTTTCAAGTCCTGAAATTCATGTTTGCCATAATATTCCCCTCCATGGTCAAATCTGGCTATCTTGATGAATTTTCCCAGTTGGTTCTCAACTTTCAAACTTTAAGTGAGAAATCATAACTGTAATGGTAATAATCATTAAGAAATGTCAGAATATATTTAGAATTGCAAAATCCAATTATGTAAGGTCTACTGATATCCACATGTATCAGACTCAACAAGTCAAAAGCATGAGTTGACCTCAATATCGTTATTAGTCAACTTACCCCTGCAATAGTCAACACATGTTTCCAAATCATCATAGTCTAGAATTGAAAGAATGTTTTCCTTAATCAATCTCTTAACCCTAGCTCTGGAAATGTGGCTTAAACTTTTATGTCACACCATGTATGACTTTTCGTTTATTAGGGTCCTTTATTTCATGACTTGTTTATCAAGATACGAAGAACCGTATATCTAATTTGGGATAAGACACATTCTATATAAACCATACGACAAGAAAGTTATACCATTATGTTTTGCATTAAAAAAACTGAAAAACAAAAATATTAAATACAAAACATCAACTTTTTTAATCCAAAATTGATTCAAAGATCATATATAAAATGTGTCGTGTAGAAACCAAATAAGTCTTACAATAAGGTTCAATACATACATCCCCCATATAAATGTGTCGTGTAGAAACCAAATGAGCCTCACAACAAGATTCAATACATACATACACCCGGCTGGTTTACCCGACCTGCACGATACGAATTGTGTAGGATCTTGGGAGGATCCTGTAACCGGTTTCACTGCCATTTTTCTTGTGCCTTTTGGTGCGTATCCCTTCAAGACACGACCGTCGTGAGAATTGATCAGAAACTCCATGTCCAACCCCTCAGTGATCATCAAGCACTCGTCAAGACGGGCATTGCAATGGTAAGTGGCGTTGCTCTTGGCAAGAAAAGATGCTTCAAAATGTTAAGAGACAATTTCACTACAATAGTTTAAGCTGTTATGTGAGGCCAACTTAATTGGTTTTATATATTTGCTAACACACCCCCTCAAGTGAAAGCCCTTTGGGCTTGAAACTTGCATATGCCCACTCTATCTTATGCTGAATTAATTTAATAATAAATAGGTAGGTGATAGGATTTGTTCTCAAGATCGTTTGGTAATAAAGAGTTTAATACCATGTTAAGCGACCATTTCACCACAATAGCTTAAGTTATTGTGTAAGGCCAACTTAATTGATTTTATATATTCTCTGAAAATAGCTTTTCTACTCTATAAGGGTAAAGCAACGTACTATCAAACCTTCTCAAACCTCATAGTAATGTGGGATTTTGGACACAGAAGAAATACATGTGCTGATGTAATAAACAGGAAAAATGGAACAGAAGCCATGTTTTTGATGATACAATACTTCTATTGCAGCTTTGTCCTGTACTTTACTACTCTTTTTATATACTAGACGGAACAATAACCTAACGCACTTCGATGGGACCTTATAATTCAATCATCAAGATTAAGCCATGAATTAACCCAAAAAAAACGAAGAAAATTTTGGTTTTCACATCTAATCGGACTGAAAAGGGCTAGAGACATGCATTTCCTGCCGATACTTTTCCTTTTGTCTTTCACTTTATTTCCTTCAGAAAAACAAAAGTACAAATTTCTTGAAGATTTACTTTTCTTCGTTCATATATATATTTTTAATGTAAGATCTTTTATATGGACCTTTAGTTAAATTTAAATTGTTATATCTATTTCACTTGTAAGTAAATATATCTTTTTTCTTATTTTTAATGTAAACTTCAGTTATTTTATTTTTTAAAACTTCTATTTGTTGTTCTCAGCAAAATGATATAAATAGTTTTAAGAAAATTTTGGAAGTTTATTCATCTAAATTTAGACATATAACGTAAATACCTGTTAGCATTCTTTGTAATTTAGGGCAATAGGTTTAGATTCTCTGTCTTTATTACTTTATTCTAACTTTATTTTTATCTCAAAATGAAGTTATTTTATATTTGTTTATATATAAAATAACATTAGGTTGGATCGTAGTAATTCGACAGAGGATTTGATATCTACTCTAATAATTGGAAACTTTGATGTCTTTAGCTTCAGTCAAGAGTTCAGTTCAGTTCGCACAGAGTCCGGAGAGGTTTCTTCCAATCGAATGCTTAGGTCTACGTCAACGCGTTCATCCATGAACGTTCAATTATTCATGCAAGTTACAAGAGTAGTAGAACATACCTATAAGGTCCTGTACACAATCAGTGTGCTTTGTTCTTAAAAAATTGTTTAAGTGCTTAATTATTTAATGATTAAAAGTAGGCAAAAGGGCTTGGCTATCCCGCACCGCTTCACTCAACTCGAATTGGCTAAAAATTAATGAATTAAGTTCAAATTAAGAAGGATTGATATCTTAAATTTAAATTTTAAGTCAATTTTAAATTTATAATGTGGACTTAACCTACTTCGAATTTACATAGATAAACTTTTTTCATCTTTAACTTATAATATAATTTGTAATATATGTGTGACATTTTATAAATGAAGTGAGTGTTAAATCTCCTATAAAAATGAAATAAAAGATAACTTTTATAAATTTATTAAAAAATATTAACTAAACATTCCCTATAGAATCAAAACTCACTACTACTATAATAATAATCTAATTATTTTATTTTGAATAACATTACAACTTGCGGGTTAGGAATTAACAATAATCATTTTGATTATGTTATTTTGTCGTTTGCTTGCAAGTGGACTAAAAGTACACCTTTTCTTTATGTCATTTTATTAACCTAACGACTTGTCCATAATTAAAAGAAAATAAATCCAAGAATTAAGCAACGTCTATTAGTTCAAGAGAGGTTTAATTTCCTTTAAACAAAGTTTCATATTCAAATCTTATCAATCAAGCAAGCAGGCTTTAGAAGAAGTTTACGCTCTTATAAATTTACTTGTTATAAATTAAATTAGTCAGAATTAAATTAAAATTTTAATTAACTTTCTATTAAAATCTTATAAAAACACATTAATAATAAGATTTTAACGTGTGATTTAAGTCAAATTTACTTATAACTTTAAGAGTACCAATAATTTTAAGAATTAAAACAAAATCAAAAAATTATTCGTAATTATGGCTAGAAGTTATGAATTAAATAAAATAGTATATGCATACATGTTTTGAATTTCCTTCTTTTAAGTTCTTGAAGAGCTTCTAAGTTCAAATTAAAAATTTGCCATCACCAGTCTTAGGAGAATCGAAGTCATCAAGTGTGACTTTCAGTTCGAGTAACCGGATCAAGTTTGAGTAAATGAACTTTTATTACAACGATTTGAATAACAAAAGCAGCAAGGTAAACCATTTTACAACATATGGGAACCGGAACCCCTTCCAACCAATCTCAAACTTATTGGACATACTTCATATATAGCAAAGTAACCGAAGAACAGAACCAAGAAAAGAAAAAGGTAGCTGAGCACACGATTTAAACCTACCGTTCGTTAGTTGGAAGAATAAACACACGTGAACCTCAAAAAATCCTGACGATGAATCACCCGTGGCAATTAAAGATACCAGTACATTTTTGGTTCAGCAGACATGCCGTGGTTGGTGTACCCGCCGCGCACGGTGCGATTTGTGTAGGATTTCCGGCGTATGCTAACGTCGGCTTTTTCACTGTTTTTTTTTCGACGCCTTTTGGTGGCTTCTTTTGCAGGAGACGATCTTTGTGAGAATTGATCAGAAACTCCAAGTCCAGCCCCTCGGTGATCATCAAACACTCGTCGAGTCGGCCATTGCACTCGTAAGTGGCGTTGCTCTTTCCAAGAAAAGATGCTTCAGAACAAATACATGTGCTGATGAGTAGTGTAATAAACAGGAAAAATGGAGGAGAAGCCATGTTTTTGATGTCCTTCACTACTCTTTTTATATACTAGAGGGAACAATAACCTAACGCACTTCAGCGGGACCTTATAATTCAATCATCAAGATTAAGCTATGAATTAACATTAAAAAAAAAAAAGGAAGTTTTGGTTTTCACATCTAATAGGACTGAAAAGGGCTATAGACATGCATTTTTCCTTTTACCTTTCACTTCATTCCCTTCAGAAAAATAAAAGTATAAATTTTTTGAAGATTTACTTTTCTTCATTCATATATATATATATATATATATATTTTTAATGTAAGATCTTTTTTAATGGACCTTTAGTTAAATTTAAATTGTTATACCTATTTCACTTGTAAGTAAATATATCTTTTTCTTATCTTTAATATAAACTTCAGTTATTTTGTTTTTTAAAACTTCTATTTGCTGTTCTCAACTAAAATGATATAAATAGTATTAAGAAAATTTTGGAAGTTTATTTGTCTAAATTTAGGGATATAACGTAAATCATAATGCAACGTTATTTATTTTATTATACTTGTCTGTATTTTTTGTAGTTCATGACTATGAGTGCAGATCCTTTGTCTTAATTACTCTTCTTAACTAGTATTCTTTGCAGTTCAGGACTATGAGTGTAAATCCTTTATCTTAATTATTCTGTTTCAATTTTATTTTTTCCTCAAAATGATGTCCTTTTATACTTGTTTATACATAAAATAACGTAATACTGGGATAAAAATAAGGTTAGAATACAGTATTTCGATATAGGATTTGATGTCTACTCTAATAATTGGAAAATTTGATGTCTTTGCCTTCAGTCAAGAGTTCAGTTCAGTTTGCACGCAGAGTCCGGAGAAGTTTCTTCCAATCGAGTGCCTAGGTCTACGTCAACGCGTTTGTCGATGAACATTCAATTATTCATGCAAGTTACAATGGTAGTAGAACATAACTCTGAACGCTCTTAATCCAAATGCAATGACTCACATGCAATCAACCACGAGGGTCACTTAGCTAAGAAAGTTCGCATCCGTAACAGGGAGGAAGATCCTCGTCTTACAACCAAGCTATCCTATAGTGCTGCGGTGATGGGGGCACCGGGAAGGACCTCCGCCGATGTGGATTTGGAATGGCCAGATGAAGACACAATGGACATCGAAGAAGGGGACATCATAATCACTACAAACGATCATAGGGGAGGCATTGTGCTGTCCCAAACATTCAAATCCAGACTCGATAAACAATGGGAACAAGCAGTAGTCATTAAGCTACTGGGGAGGAGGATAGGACACCGGGTACTCATCGAGCGTCTAAAAGCTCTATGGAAGCCAAGCGGTCCGATGAAGGTGGTGGACCTCGACAACGATTACTACCTGGTAAACTTCATTGAGGCGGACGATTTCTTCAACGC